>CATIWF010091266.1:0-41280 GCA_949630135.1 Balakata baccata | reverse complement strand
ATATGTTGTCGTTTTTCAAATTTGGATGATATTTTCCAAATACACATGCAGATTTTATTAAATTATTTTCAAGCTAACCTTTTGCTAAATGGATTAATGTTTTTATTTAAATTAATGTGTATTTTTAATCCTTTATAAATTGAGTTAATATTGTATAAAAGAATATTTATATAATTGCTTTTATATAAATAAAAATCATTTTTTTACATGCGTACATAATATTATTAATTAAGTCATGAATTGCATGCTGTTTGTAGCAGCAAACACCCTTAACAATTTATTTATTTTTTTAAATAAACGTGTAATTGTCGTAACCCAATTTCGTCTACTTATATGCTTTCAATTATATACAAATTAGCAGTAATATTTTTTTTTTAATTTAATTTGAAGGAAATAATTATTACACCTATAAATAACAAGTGTGAACAAATTAATGGTAACAACTTCTAACTTTTCCTTTTAAAAAAAAGATCATTTTTTAATAATATAGACGTAAAATTATGACATATTTGAGACGATGATGGTCATGGGGATACCGTAGGTAGACAACTGAGAAGTTCTGCAATAGGATCATGATGAAGTAAGAGCAATTTAGGGTTAAGCAGAGTGAAAACTGACAAAGAAAGACAGACCAAAAAGGACAAGGCAGAAAGAAGAAGCATAAGGCCGTGTGACATTCCACCTTTAACTTCTCTTGCATATTCCACAGAAGCTTGAGCTAGAGCTGTTAGAGGAAACGAGTACGCCCACCATGCCACGTTGAATCTTCTCATTGATCTCTTAAACAGACTTGGCCTGCAAACCTTTTTAATTCATTCAAATTTTTTAGAATGATAATCTAAGTTAATTTTTTACATGGAATTAATTGTTAAGAAAAAGAAAAGAAAAACTGCCCAGGAAAAAACAAAGAAAATGCACATCATCGATCTGGTTCGCCTCTTGGGAGTAAAAAATTTGCAGAAGTCCAATCTTTAAGAAAAAGCCAAAACACACTTCTCAAATATGTTTGAAATTATCGATTCTACAAATCCATTTTTGATTTTATTAATCCATTAAATTTTGTATTTAGTTAACATTAGAGACCTTGAAATTTATATATATACAAAAATTAATTATTATATTATATACACAACAATTTATAATAGAATTGATATATGGACGACTTAAATTTGGGTTAATTTAAAAAATAAAAATCCATTAAAAATATAGTAAATATGCCCATGGTCTATGGAATCACTTATTCAGGGTTTTCAAATGAGTCAAACCTTCACTAGTTAGAGAGTTTTTGTCACTGCATGTGCATGCTTAAATCAGCCCAGGCCCCAACGCTTCGCCTCCAATCTTTCATAAAATCACGCAACTTCCAGCCTATATAATTATAAATTTCATTGACTTCTTTGTTCTTTCTGAATTTAATACTAACAAGTAGTAATAAGCAAACATATCACTAAATCAGCTGATTAGGAAGGAAGTTCCTTTTTATTTTATTTTTCTTTATTAAACCCTTTAATTTATGAACCTCTCAATCTTTGAAAAACTACTCACTCCATCCTGAAAGGATAGATTTTGATTTTTTTTTTTTTCATTTCTTTCAAATAGTTAATTGCTTCTCTATTAAATTAATATGCCTTTTTATTAATAAGTATGAAATATTATTAAAAAATAATATATTTATAATTTCTAAATATATTGATTAGATTGGTATGTCATCCATGTTAGACCAATTTACCTAAAAATTTATACTAAACAAAAATTTCTTACCAGAGAAGCGAAAAGGAAGAGGGAGAGAAAGAAGAGCATCTTGGAAGCAGTATCAAAAGCTCCAACAATGGCCTCCCAAGCCAAGCAAGCCATGCTTGGTGCTGCAAAGAACAAGAAGAACACTGGCCTCAACATTGCTGGTAGCCTATCCCCACCTGATAACCGCTGATAAAGAGTCACAAAAAGTACCAAATAGTGAACCATCCCCAGAGAAAACAAGCACACAGCACTCTCTTTCCATCCCATATTCGCCGCCGCTTGAGCACCCACCAGGTTTCCTATCACCGATATATGGCTTGTCGGATTCGCCACGGTCGACAGAAATCTCTTCCCTTTGGTGAACCACTGGCCGTAAATTTTCACATCTAGCACTACCACTGGAACCGCGAAAATCCACCATAGCACCTGGTAAGGTACGGCCTTCGGAGTCATAAATGGCGCAGATTGAAGCAGAAGGAGGCAAGAGATCCACGGAGCAAACAGATAATTAACTCCTACATGATGCAAGAATTCTGCTTTCACCATCCTGAAGAAAAACAAGCATCTCAAGATGTAAACAAGAGAGAGTAAAATCAGGACAAAGAGAGTAAAACACCACAGCACAAGAAAGCCAGAGCGGTGGAGCAAATGGAAGAGATGGCGAAGAGGGTTTTCGTCGTCGACCGGTGCTGTGAGCGTCTTCCATAGCAAAACTTGACCTCCTAGTGATAAACTAATCCTAAAATAACCTGCATGAAATCTTGTTAAAATGGATTTAAAGGATGTGTATATTCTTTCCCCTATGAGGCTTGAGAGATGATATTGTTGATTTTGAGTGTTGATGGTGGGTGACGGCTCAATCTCCGACTGCGATCCTTGGGAAGCCATTGGCGATGTGGGTGACGAACTGCGAAGTTTTTGCATTTTTACAAGGTTGTGACAATGTTAGAATTTATAGCAGCCAAGTGCAGTACGATATACAAGATATTTATAAAAACTTAGGTTTAAAATTATGATTAAATGCAATGAAAATTGGAATTGTTGCAATAAATTTAATAGGCACATATAATAATAGATTTATAAAAAAAAAAAGTAACACAAGCTATATTCATTAGTCAAGAGTGAACATATATTAAACGATTTCATGTAACCTTGATTAGCTGGCATTAGCTACGCAGACTCAACTGGCTAAAGCCTAAATATATGAAATCATATATTTGAGAAATTTTTATGCAGATGTGGTCCACTAAATTAATTCAATCATATAATAATATGTATTTAATTATTTATTTTTATTCGTTGATATAAAAACAATATACATACATATCATTATATAATTGGATTGATTTACAAATAATATGATAGATTCGTTCTAACTAAAAATTTCTCACATATATAAAAAAAAAAAGGTAAAATACGATTATATAATGGAAATCACTTGTGTTCTGTTGATTAAAACTTATAAATTGTGAAATGAGCTTTGTTTCTCCGGAAAATAGGATTATGTAATTGTATTTTTTTTTTTTACCAAAGTCAAACCTGATTCAATGATAAGCTTGAGATTTCAAGTTCCAATTTATAATTAGATCTCTTATAAAAAAAAAATCTTGAGATAAGAGAGGATTCAAATATGAATTGTGTGAAAGAGTTGGGGAAATAGTTATAGGCATACGACCACATAACAGTACTTAATTAATTATAGCCTAATTTTGGGGAAAGTAAATCAAGAGCGAGCCTCAATATTCAATGTCATTAGAAAACGGAGTCAGCAGCCATGTAACTTGGAATCAAACTCATTAATTGAGATATATCTCAAGATATAATAATAATTACAAAATCGTTGGTTCAACACTCAAAATATTCTCCTTTAATACAAATGTTAATACATATAACCGAATTTTTTTAATAAATCAGATCCATATTTTTACTCATAAATTATGCCAAATGCGAGATCCATCTTATGAATATAAAGTTTATAAAAACCTCGCAAAGGTTTTCTCTATGCGTCGCTGATTAAGGCTATGAAGCGTATAAATTTCGCGACGGCTTTATATATTAGCGACGAAAGGAAGTTTGTTTTTTCTCTGTCCCGGATCTAGGGTCTACCCAGCATCTCTAATATCGCGGCGATTCTATAAATATCGACGCTCGAGAGTTGCATCGTCAACCGATGTGTGACATTTTAAACAACGAAAGCTTCGACGCTTATAAAAATTAAGAACTAAGATGTTCGGGGATGCTGAAAGTCACCAAATGCGAACTTCGAATAAAAAACACAGACAAAAAGGCAAAAGCAACATTCAAACCCATGGATTTCAGAATGATCCCGCAAGCAGATTGAATAGTCGATTAATGAAACTGAAATACTGCAATCCAACACAAATTCAAAAGTTTTACCCTCCTAAAATTTGAATGAAAGGATGAGAAGTTACGAAGGAAAAGCTAAAAAATGAAGCACAGCTGGTGCCATAAGAAACTATGATACCACTACTATACAGCAAAAAGCAACTGATGAAGCCAGGAAAAAAAAAAACAGCGAAATAATACTTATCTGCAAACGATCCAGCGGCTCACAACAACAGCGAGATGACTGATTGAGGACGAAAATGGTGTCACCTTACATCAAGTTTCTTGCAGTGGTTTTGTTTTCAACCCCTAAGAGATGGAGTCAGGGGTTTTTGGACGGCGTTGTAGGAGGTTATATGACCAGGTAAAGAACAGACAGTGGCGGAGTGCCGGTCGTTCGTTGAGGTGGAAGAGATAAGACGGGTACCAAATATGGGCGATGGGTCAAGTAGATACCTATCTAATGGATAAACCATCACTAGGATTTAGGATGAAATTTTTATTTATTGGGCCGTGCTCATTTGGGCTTGGCCCATTTCTGGTCCTTGTATTTTGGAGGATGCTTGTTATTAAATAGATGGATAGAATAGCTGAAAATAATCTCATATGCGAATTTTCTTGAGGGCTTTTTTTTATAAAAAAAAAATTATTTGTTGGGTTCTAATAAGATCAATTAAAATTTGATGTAAATTTGATCATTCTATCAGTATCATTAAATTAATTTTTAATATTATTTTTATATTTTAGTGACATAATATTTGTGGGGGGATTTTTTTTTCCTTTTTTTTTTTTAGCATGAAAAATCACATTCGTATATTGGTAACAAATATTTTGGAGCAGTGAGATAGCTGGGGGGTGTCCTAGTCTAATTCTATTGTACAAAGAACGAGGTTGAGTCCCCATCCCCAAATTACTGTGAAGTAATTATATTTCATGGGAGTTGTGGGCCTTGGGCTCAACTTGAAATTTTTAAGTACATTGCCTGGACCGACCACTTTATTAAACCCTAGCTATAGTCTATAGATATATTCAAGCGTCCACTTATCTTTAAAGCCTATTTTTCCGAGAACTTTGTACTTTTGCCTAAAAGAAACTACAGTTTAACCACTGCTTTAAAATTTATTCATGATCCATTCCCATATTCTTAATTAACAATAAATTATGTTTGAAAAATCATTTTTATCTTTTATTTAATTTGATAATAAATCATGGATTTGATTCGTAAATAAACTAATGAATTTGTTTTAGACAAGCTTTTTTTTTTTTTTGGCTTCAAGCCATTCAATAATTTGAATTTCAGATAGAATAAGCTCGTTGAAGATAAAACATTTTCAAGTTCATTTGAACTCGAGATATCTACTTAAAAAAAAAAACAGAGAGTACTTAACAAGTCTTTTTCATTGCTTAAAGCACATCCCTTTAGCTAAAATTTCTTCCAAGCTTTATATACTATGTAGGTTGATTAATTATGAGACACTTTTAATACATATATACAGCTTTCATATATATACATAATTGACCTAAATAATGAGTATGTAGCTTACATAACAGATTCAATTCTGTCATCTAGTAAAATTGACAAGACTTGTACCATATCCATATATATGTGGCACCCAACTTTTACATTAGAGAACCATATAAATTTAATAATTACACAAGAATTAATAGTAACACCAACAATAATATCGTTTGTGCTCAACTACACATTACATCAATTGCTTTTACGACTTAGATTGGTTGAGACTTGATAGTGAAGGGCTAGCTTTAAGCATAATCCCTACACATGTCACCAAACAATAGTAGTCTTCTTCTTCTTCTTCCTCTTTTACTACTACTACTACTTCTACTCGTTAGTTGTTAGGGTTGTCAAAAGTGGGAGTAGGCACATGACAGAGAGGCCTGTAACCTTTCTTGAGACATTTTGTCCATGGTAACGGCCAAGAAGCCAATAATATGCTTAAAGGGAAACCTACGCTCTATAAATACAGTCTATGAAACTATATCCTCATCATGTCGCTCACATGCAAGGCCAGTGAGGCCCCACCCTATTAACAGTGTGGACCATAACAGCATATCTAGATATTGTAGTTCTTACTATTGAGTACGTATATGAGACATGTAAGTGTATTTTCCTACTAAAAAGCTAGTGGCTAGGGTTGAAAGATTATGGTTACTAACTCATATTGAGGAAATACTACGTAAGTTTTATTAAAATATTTCTTTATGATTTGATCCTAAAAGGGCTTATTTTTCTTTTAAGAGCTTCGATCGCCTAATTAATTTGCATATATATGGAGTCTCTTGCCCCTTGTTGAGTTAGCTAGGGCAAGTGGGGTTGGGTTAGGGTTTCTGCCACATGCAAATCAAGGGTTTTTTTTTTTTTCCTTTCTTTTTTAATATAAAGATTGATGGAATTTTGTCTTTAAAGACCTTAACTATAAATATTAGAGTACCATGTTTAATTTATATATATGTTTGTGGTCAAAGTGAGAAAATGAGTTGGTAGCTTTGGGGAAATTTTGAACGAACATATAAGAAAGGTATCAGTTGTGTTGCCGTGTGCCTAAGTAGACAAAAGCAAACTTAGTGCCCCAAAAGTTGATGTTGGATCTTAAGATGGAGAAGGACCCTCCTCAGCTAGCCCTACATATCAAATCTTTATTGGGACTTTGATTTTCCATTTGGGATCACAAGTTCTCGGCTTTTTGGACCTATACTAACACTAACACACACCAGCTGCTACGTACTCCATTCTTCACTATTGGTTCTTGAATTTGCAATTTCATCACTTGTATCAACTTCTAGCTATTAACTAAATCTAAATAATCATCGATGTCAAATAAATTCATATTTAAATGATTTTAGTTGAACAAAAATGTTCAGTTAAATGATTCAGTCAAAAAGTTTTAGTGATTGAATGATTTTTTTTTTTGTGATCCATCGACTGGACAATAGAGATAATTATTTTCCTACACTTATTATAAATATAATAAATTTCTATTAATATTAATTACTAATAGAAAAAAAAACTTGAAATTGAAAATTTTTTATTCTCAATTCTTATAAATGAAAATAATAATTAACTTACCTGACGTTTACAGTTTACTTACCTTTGTCAATTATGATAGTGGTTAGATAAAACTCACATAATTTACATATGAAAGTCGTGATTTGCATTAACATCATTTCAAGTGATTAATACTAATAACTTTCACTAATAAAGTTGGCATTACAAGTACTCTTTTTGTATAAAAAGAAAAATGGGAAATCTGAAATTAAAATTAAAAAGATTTTAAAGAAAAGGGGAAAAGAAGAAAAGATTTCCGAAAGTAAGTCGTAGGGCAATGATAATAAATACAAAATTTAGAATGGTGAGAGGATTAATGATGGGAATTTAGGGTCACTTCAAGTTAAGACATAGGTGGAGGATATATATATATAACTCATACCTTTTCAATTTTTTCATTTTTTTTATATTATTTTTTTAGTTGTTTATTATATTTATGCTCTGAATATTGTTTTTAAGATCAGATTGATACCTCAGAAATTTATTAAACAATATAATTAATTACAATTTATTGATGTAATAATCGAAATATAAATTATGAGATATAACGATTATATCAGTAAATTATAGCTAATTATATCATATTTAAAATTTTTAAAATAGTAATATCGTCTAAAACTAATATTAAGAGTCAGTATAATAAAAACGGATGAAGTAAGTAATTTAAAAAAAATTGGCAATGTGAAGAAGTTGCATAATTTAAGCCTATATAGAAGTGTAAAACTATATGCTATGCAGAGATATGAATGAACAGGTAAGAGTAAAAAGAGGGACAGTCAACCGTATCAAAGGAAGCGCAAGGCTCGAGATCGAAAGACACAGACACAATTATTGAGACTCCCACATATCACTCTCAATTTCTCTCTCTTTTTAATCTCCATCTAAAAAAAAAATTCGTACTTGCGTTCAATTTCAAGATCTTGTAATTACTCAAATACTCAAAGTTTTAAAAAATCAATAAAAATATTATTTTTTTCAGAATCCAAAGATGTATTTCAAATCATAAAAATTATCCTTCGACCAATCCGTGCATAAAAAATCGAGTTTGAATAATAATTAGCAGCTTCCGAACATTATAAATCTATAACTAAAAAATTATTAGTTTATATTTTACAGCCGAAAATAAGATGAAAAAAATTTAGAAAATGGAAAAGTGGTTTTTACTTTAGCCGCGCAATATATATATTTTTTTACTTTCACTAAATTTGAGAATAGCTAGTTTTATTCTGTCTCTTATAGCCATGCAAATACTTTAATCCAATTTCCAAAATGGTTTATTATTATTTTTAATTTAGCCCAATCATTATAATATCATCGGAGTTCTTTCATTTGCTTGTCATTTTCTTTAAATCATAAATTTCTTTATATATATTTGGAGTGCTTTCTTTTTGGTGTGTATTGTTTTTTTAAGGAATGCTGGATTGCTCGAGAAACTCTGAGCAATCTCTATGCTTATTGACATAAATTCATAAAACGACATTTCAACTGCTATATATTCCTTCGTTTATGTCTGCTAAAAAAAAGCCTTTTTCCGCTTTCCAAATCAAAATTACAAATTAACTACTCTAACTCTTCAAGCTTGTATTAAATTTATTCACATGCATCCCATAGATAATTAAATAGCTTCACATATATATATTTATTGATTTTGAGGTTTCAATTCCACAAAATAATCGATTTGGTTACAAATGAGTTATAGCTAATCGATTTGAGATAATGATTATGTGTTCGATATGGATTATTCAGAAATATATATATATATATATAAATATTTTTAATATAGTGGATTTTATTGGAGATTTAAATTTGAGATTTGACAATTTTGATCACTAGACGGGTATTAATAAATTTTACAAGTATTAATAAACTAAAATTTATGGATAAAGTATATATAATTATTGATTACAAATTAAGTTTAACAATTAGTTCTAAAAATTGTGATCAGAAAATAATTCATCGTACCTCGATTAATGGTGGATAGTGATTTTGCTCTTGTTTCCTTTATAGCTAGGCTCCTACCATAAATCATGGGCAACAAAATTAATCATCGAAATCAATAATGAAGCTTAGCTCCTCTATTGCCACCGATTTATTAAACAAATCAATATTCACCACAATCATAATTAGCGAGAGGTAATTATGAGTCAAATTGCTAAATTAATTGAACACTTGCTATTTGCCTCGGGCCCCTAATTAGCACCAGTGTGCTAAAAAAAGTCAAACTTTTCAACATTTTCTTGATGGGTTTTGATCGTTTTAATATGGCGATTGGGAGTATATTATATATAGGCATTGAAAATTAGCCATCCATATGAAAATGCGTGTTATTTTTCCTCAATAATCAAGAACGAGAGTATGTACGGTGGGGACTAATTAGGCCGCCGGACTCCGTACCTTTCTTTACCAGTTATATTTACTCTAATCCAATTATTAGAGTCTACTAATCTGCTCTTCACGTGATTGTTTGATAAAGAAAGCTTCTTTTTTAGCTAGGTTTTTATTTTATTTTTTTTAAAGAAAACAAAATTTAAAATTACTTGACAAATCAACGAATGATATATTAAAATATGCATCTCGATCATATTATCTAATATGAGTAGTTTTTTTATAACTGCTGGCCCGATTTTGTCTCTTAATTTAGCTAATAATTAAGATGAGTTGGGTTGAATGTCGATCCCTTTTCATTATGATATCAGAGCCGTAAATTAATTTTACTTTTCGGTTATTTAATTCAATATAACAATAATTTCTAAACAAATTCAAACGTAACACATTTTCAAAATATATTATCATTATTTATCGGAATCTGAGTCAAAGTGATCGGAAAATAAATATTTTAGATTAATCTAATTGAAAAGTTAATTCTACATCCTTTTTTCTTACTAAGTTAATTCCACATCGTTAACAATTAATTTGAAGGGCCAAATTGATTTTTTTGAAGATGCCCAATTGATATTAATCAATAATAAATTGTAATATACAAAAATATAGTTTATATATATATATCAGTTCATGTTTGAAGTGTATTATTGGTTTAGTTCTATGCATAAATTTCTAGAAAAAAAAAATTATATATATATTGAATGAAAGAAAAAATGTTAAATATAGACGACTCTAATAATTACACCTGCATTATAATCGAAATCAGCAATTCTAAGCATAAATGATAACACATGTGTTATTGATATAACGCATGGACCCTATTGTCGTATTACATAAATAAGATATAGTCTTTTTAATAATTATGAGCAAGCACCTATGATATATGCACGAAAAATTTGAGTTTATGTCTATTAAAAAGTGATTTGATTAATATTTTTTTATTTATGAAAATTAATATAGCTCGAGTTTGTTTGTCACTAGACCTCTTAACAACTGTTGATATTGTGGTACCCTTTGAAAGTTTGGAAAACAGGAAGATTTTTAAATTTAAATATTAATTCCTGCTAATCATTTAGTGTGAGACTTATGAAAAGGAAAAATTCGATTTCTATTGTCTTGTCCATCATTGCTTAATTGCAACCATTTGATTTCCTCCAAATAATATATATATATAATTTATTATTACATGAAGGCATACAACTCCACTTACAATTATAATTTATAATTTTGCGCTTTAATAAACAGATTCAGATTTTTTTTTAAGAACAATATGAAGTAATATATCGAAATTCATTAATTATATAAAATATAATCTACATATAATTCAATAAAAAAATTGATTTCCAATTACTTGTATTTCGGAGCAAATATAAAATACTTGACCACCTGGTTCAATTACAAATATGTAATACCGTTTATTTTCTTTTTTTAATGTATGGTGTATTAGAATAATAGAGACTTTAACAATTAAACTTAATAATTATAGGCTTATTATTGTTTCAAAATAATTTAGCATTGCCATTATAATTATAAATTTTTAATTAATTTACTTCCAAAATTTTTGATATGTAATTATTTCTAATAGATAATTCTAAAAAATAACGCACAATTATAATTTTTTTTTGCTAAATCAAATATATATATATATTTATTTATATATATATATATATATTTTCCTGGTTGGTTATGTACAGAGTTGTAGCATCCATGTACAAGAAAAAAAAACAACAGCAAAATGTTATGTACACAAAAGTCATGATATGCCTAAGAGTGCATTTTATTTTTATTTAAAAATAGAAACTGATAATAATGTTTTTGGTGGGATATGAAGCTAAGGTGATTCCCTACTCTCTAGCCAATAAAATCCAATTATTACAAAACTTTTTTTTTTGTTTTAAACAAAAGCACATAGCATATCTATAAATTATCCAAGTTAGTTGTTAAATTTCACTCTAACCTCCCCTCAATTAACTTAGTACTGATGTATATTAATGTCTTTTAATTTGTAATAAAAACATCATTCAATTTTAATTCGTGTAATGAAAATGTCTCATCACTTTAATTTATGTGGTAAAACATATTATTTTTACATATTTCTATAGATATGACTAGACGTCACGTCAATTTTCGCTAAAATACCTATGCCTTTTATCAATTCTTTATATATATATATATATATATATAAAAGATATAAATTCAAAATTTCTAATTAAAGAAATAGTGCATAGATCCATTATCTATACCACTTCATTAGGGATAACAGTATTTAATACAATATTTGCTGTTTATTATTGAAATTTATTGTGTTCATATCACAATCGTGCCAATTTGATGAAGACTATAAAAACTATTATTTTGTATTCCAAATTGACATGCCAAAACGAAAAAAAATATATTTAATCTATTAATAATTCATATTGTATCGTGTTGATATGTTTAATTCGATATGTAACTTCTAAAACATCACAGTATAATAAAAGTATCAACTAAAAGAAATCTTATACTTTCCATTAGAAATTCGTTGAACAACCCTTTAAATTGTATTTTTTTTATTTTACTAGTCAAATTTAATATTAATAACTCATAATCAAATATTGATAACTAATTATATAGATCGTATTATTTTAATTCAATTTATAAATTAATTATATTAAATGTACCGTACAATTCAATACACTATAATTCATATGCACATTAAATAAATTATATTATACTAATTTTATAAATTATGGTACCATATTAACCAATTATTAAGTAGATCACATTTTTATATAAAATTTAAATACGATTAATTTAACGTATCCTTTTCATATCGACCTTATTGTATTATGAATATATCATTGCCACCCTACAATCCATATAGCTTATTGTGTAGATAATATCATAACAATTGAATATTATTGAAACCTTTTTCCTTATAGCCTCGGTCATGCACATGCAAATCAAAGGTGTTGACCTATAAACAATATACAAAGATTTCTAAATTGACATAATTAATTTCTTAACTAAACATTTGTTTTTGCTTTGCGAGTCAATCATAAAATGATTACCCAAAGAATTTTAGTGGAATACGAGGCATTGACAAGCAACAAAAACAAAATACAAAAAGAAAATACATCTTGAAATTTAACCATAAAATCTCTAGAAAAACTCAAATAAACAGTACTGTTCTCGATCCGCGTACAACGGACAGCTTTACCACCGTCGATTTTAGAAAAAATAAGTGTTATTGACGCGTCTGTGATAGAAAAAATTAAGAGACGGCTGTCACGCAGAGAGAGAGGTTCTATATCGGGTAGATTATCAAGAATTGGAGAAGAACGATCTTAATTAGAGGGAAGGGTCAGAAAAAGTATAAGCGGGTTTTCCGGTGCAAGGACAAATAAGGAAAAGCGGATTGTTTGCCACGTGTGAGCACTGTGAACCGTTGGATGCATCAGATTCATTGAAACTGAAAGAGAGAACTGTAGAGAAGTGCCCAGAGAGAAATTTTCTATTTTTCTTAGTTTCCTTTTCTTCTCATTATTTTTCTGAAAAAACAAAAAAGAAACGAAAAAGAAGTTTATATCTGTGTGTGTCTCTATCTCTCTCTTACAAAGTCACAAACAGCAGAGAGAAGAAGGTGTGTTAGAAGGTAAGTGAGAGTGAAGAAGTAATTGAAGAAAGAGAAAGGGAAAGTAGGTCTATATTAAATGAGGTAAGTGAGTAGCAGAGTGGGGATGGTGGTGGTGCAGTTACCGTGGCGGCGTTGCAGAGGTCAATTCAGTGCCATTATTGCTATTGAACAACGAAAGTGAGGAAACAAATACAAAGGAAACCCATCTTCCATAGTTACTTACCCTAAACAAAATTTTTTTCCTTTTCTTTTATTACCTCAAAAGCTGCAAATACCTAAACAGAAAGATCAAATATTCAGATAGAGTCAGAATCAGAATCAGAAGGAGAAGAGGAAGAAGATCTCCGAGACTCACTCCTCGTAAAAATTAAACCCACATCAAAAAACAGCCACGAAATTTTCAACTGCCAAGAAAGTCAGAAATCAATAAGCTCTTACTGATCTTGTGAATCTCAATAAAGCATTAAGTGTGTAGGCTATGGATTTTGTGTCTAAATTGGGGTTAGTTGCCGCTTCAGGGTGCAAAAAATGGCTGGGTGGTTCTATCTAAGTGGAAGAGAAGGAGGAGGAGGAGGAGGAGGAGGAGGAGGTGGAGCAGCAGCAGCAAGTAAACAAGAAGAAGATAAAGATCAAGAAAGCAACAGCCTTTTTCTATACAGATCAAACGAAGAGATCTACAACAAGGGATTCGAAATATGGCCACAGTATTATCATCAACAGCAAAACATGAGCAACTACACTTCGTTTGGAGTGGGTCCTAGTAGAAGAAGTTTATCGGATGAGTCGTCAAGATCAGGGTTTACGGTGATGAGGCAAAGCGGACTAGGTGGAGGAATGAACTGTCAAGATTGTGGGAACCAAGCTAAAAAAGATTGCCCCCATTTGAGATGTAGAACTTGCTGTAAAAGCCGAGGGTTTCAGTGCCAAACCCACGTCAAGAGCACTTGGGTCCCTGCTGCAAAAAGGCGAGAGAGGCAACAACAACTATCTTCCTTGCAACAGCAGCAGCAACAACAAAATCAAGAGCAACACCACCACCAACAACAGTTTCGAGGAGAAAATCCTAAAAGGCAGAGAGAGAATCAAGGTGGTTCTTCCTCTCTTGCTTGCACTCGTTTAGCCACTACCACCACAGGTAAAGTTGTAGTTTACAATACAAACAACAAACCCTCCCCCCTACCCAAAAAAAAAAAACTTTTTTCTTTTCCTTTTCTTTTTTCAAAATCGATATGTCGAGTGAAGTAAAATTCTATGTTTGAAAGTTCTATCACAAAGGAATTTTTCAAGAAACTGTAACAGCAGTTAAGAGAAAAAGGTTGTGCGTATATAAATAATGAGATCTTGAAGAATTTTCTCTAGACTTTCAGTTCTCTTAGTACCCAACAAAAATTAAAGACCGTATCGTTTGCGTGCGTTAGCATCAAGTCCACCTCGATCCATAGTCAGCTACCCACCCACATGCTCTTTTCTTTTCTTTCTCTTTTTATCATTGTTCCATTCCATCACTGTTTCTTAGTAAAACTGACGATAGGAAAGGTCATCATCAATTGAAGTAGAGCAATTACCTTTTTCTTTTCTGCTTCTTTTTATTTTTCACTTACATAAATTTACATACATATACACTGATTCTCTTCAAATTTTGAGACAAAATTAGGGTTGGAAGTGAGTCCTTTTCCACCGGAAGTGAATTCCCCAGCAGTGTTTCGTTGCGTTAGAGTAAGCGCAATGGATGAAGCAGATGAACAATATGCGTATCACACAGCTGTCAACATTGGAGGGCACGTTTTTAAGGGAATTCTCTACGATCAAGGGATGGATGCCCGATACACTAGCGGCGGAGAGAGCTCCTCTGGTGGAGCCCAGCAACTGAATCTCATAACAGCAGCAGCAACAACAACCGCAACTACAACAAACACAAGCAACCCAGCTGCTTTGCTCGATCCATCATCTCTATATCCAGCACCCCTCAATGCTTTTATTGCTGGTACGCAATTCTTCCCACCCCCAAGGTCCTAGCTACTTAAAAGATTAGACCTTTATGATCTTTAAGTAAGTGTATTTTGCATTATTAATATTCTTCACAAAAACCCTTCATCATTTGTCAACAATTAGTCTATAAATTGTTGGTCTCTTGAAGTTTTAGCATGCACCCAAATCAATTAGAAGAGAGCATAGGAATTCAGAAATGGAAAATTTAATAGAGAACTATATATTATGTGGGTGTTGGATCTCGTTTCGAATTTCAATTCAGATTTTCATGGTTTATATATTATTAGTTTCTACATTTTCTTATCCTATCGATGGCATTTTAGTTTTCGTTTTTAGTGTAGCTGTAGAACATTTGGATGCGTGCTGAGTGTTTTTTTTCTCTTTAATTTTTTAGGAGAGTATAAAAAATTCAAAAGACATACTTGCAAGAATATAACTTTATGGTTGGTATTGAATTCTGCTTTCTGGCTGGTGTTGAACTCGAAGCCGCTTTTTCCCGTTTATCAGTTTGATTGCCGGCTTAAAATGGGAAGAAATAGGTTTCGTGTTTGGCTAAGCAAAGAATTTAAGACTGTCTTTTCTTATATATTTATAATTTTATATATTTAATTAGATCTCCAAAAAGCCTAGCCATTCAATGAAAAAAGAAGATGAAAATCGACATGGGCACTTTGAAATCCTTTGGTTCATTGACAAACGTTAAATGAATCAGTCATTCAAATCTCGAAAGTGAAACAAAATCTCTTTCTCTCTCTCTCTCTCTCTCTCTCTCTCCCTATTACTACTAAAATAGACGTGCATGGATGTGACCTAATGGTGGAGGAGAAAGTGTTGCTAATTTGCTCAGAATGTTTAATGCTTCTGCAAGAGTATGCATGTGATATATATGTAGGTCATTGCTAATGATTTGGGATAAGCGACGTATGATTGAATAGGATTATTGTTTGCTTCCATAGATTGCTAGATTTGGTAGGTTGGAATAAAACAGAAAGGTCTTAAAATTTCCCTACTTTCTGTAAGATCTGACCCATTACATGTGCTCTCCTTTCCTATGGTTCAACACTCTTCTTTCTCATCCAGATTGAACCATCGATAATTCTTTTTGTGAGATTTCATTTCCTCTGCTTGCTGTCATTTTTTGTTGGGTTGCATAACAGAACTCCCACCTAGCAATTTTTGGGATCCCATTGGTTTGATACATATTAAAGCTTCGTATTACTCCATTAATGGATATTTTAAGCAATATATGCTCTAAAATCAAACCCTGGATTTGCATTGGAGATTTAAATTTTGAGTTTTAAAGATCAATTTCTTTTTGTATATTTTTATTTAAAGAGAGAAATTTCAGAATAATTACTCAGATGCCAAAAAGCCTAAAACGATATTAAACTAATTAATATTTAAAAATAAATAAATAAAATTGGTTAGATTTTGATTCTCTTTAAATTTTGTCATTAGGTTCATTATAAAAAAATTCAAAATTTGAGTTTTAATTTGTTAGATTTTTTTATTAAAAACTATGGATACACAAAGTTTGGGATGAAGAAGGAATCTTTAACCCCAAATATATGCATTGGACTTACTGTACTCGCAGAACATTGTGAAAATAAATTGATTCTGTATTATTGAGATGGTGTTTGAATTGTTTACATAGTTATTATTCAGGTCGAATCAAAATTTTATCTTTAATTACACCCACCCAATCAATTCTGCTTACCATAAATTTGAAAGTTGAACCCAGAAATGCCTGGCATGCACTCCCTATTACAGTGTGCAGTAAATTATATTCGTTTTCAGGGACATACATTTCCAGATAAAAGTCAAATCAAGTAGTAGTATGACTGTTCAATCGGGGGTTCTGTTTAGAATTTACATAAATTGAATATCAATTGCCCGATATCAAGTTGTATCTAAATAAGCATATATGCATTTGATATTTGTTGTCAACTATATCATAAATATGGTATTATAAGGTTACTAATTAGCACATTAATTAAGGAATATTGGCAAAATTTGTGGATTGAAATACTAATTGATCAATTTAGCGATTAAATCAATAAAATATCGTATAAAAAATTAGTATTTATTATTGTTATTCTTGAATAAATATAAGAATTTGTGTGTCTCTTCTTAATTGATTTGAGTCCAAAGTAATTTGCATGCGGGACAGATAGATTTGAAGTGGCAAACTTTTACCGATTACTTGAGGTGCATGTGTGGTTGACTTTGTTTAAATAAGATGATTAATTGAATGACCCAGAAATCAAATCATCTTATATAGCATATGAACTTACAGTAAGTAGCTCATTTTATTCAATTTGTCGCATAAATTTATTTATTTATCTCATTCAAATTAATAATTATATTAGCTAACGTGAGAATTTTTTTCAGTAATATTAAGTAATTTTTTTTAATCCATGTGAATAAAATTTACTGTTTATCCACTGGATCAAATGTCCTTGAATAGTTTGTGAGGTTATATACTGACATGTGAACGTGAGAATTTGGAGTGGTATCGACATGAATATGTTGATCCCATCAAATCTTTGGGATGAATAATGGTATATATATTGCTACGGTACCTACTTCAATTCTCAATTGTCGCAAGCTACACAATAGTGTTGATATGCTTGCGTTTACTTTCAGAAATTTAGATGTTGTTGGCTTTCTAACGTACCATTAATTTGAAATTTATAGTGATAAGATTGGTTAATTACATAAATTGCATCAATTAATAAGTGGGATATTGAGATGGTTGGAAATCATTCAGGGGTTTTTTTTTATTTTATCGAAATGTAAAACTGACTCTAATTAATATCATAAAATTAATCTGATTGATCAGTTCAAAAGTGTATGATGAAGATATATTTAAACAACTATAATACAAGCTGTTGGTACTATTGTCCATCAATATATTTGATGAATTGATACACATATAACTGTTTACATGAGGAAAATCTGCTATATATCTATAGTGTAAAACTAAAACTAAAGACGCATATATATATATATATATATATCTTGGTTTTTGTTTTTCAAGATTTCTTGTCTAATATATATAGTATTGTACTTTTTTTTATAAGCAAAAAAATTATTAATAAGAAGGAAAATCCACAAGAGCAAGGAGCTGTGGTAAAAAAATCTCATTTAAAACGAATACATCAAAAATAATAAACATAAATAAGTTTCATGCCAAAGCTAAAAAGCAGCGGATAAAAACAAAAAATCAAAAAAGCATACCAAAAGAAAAGGGAGAAATAGAAAACTAATGGCAGCAAAAAAAAAAAGAATCAACAGCGATAACTAAACAATAAAATTTTTTAAACCTTGAAACACCATGCTTATATTATTGTACTTAATTCTAAATTGAGGGAATAATTAATTTATATATCATAATAAATTATTAAATATAGTAATTCATAAACGAAGATATGAGTCGAATAATTTTTATCTAAGTGATACTAATTTGATAACTAAAATATTCGGAATTCAATTTTTAAAATTCTTATAATAAAAATAAAATTTTAATATATCTGATTATATATATATATGTATTATGTATACAATTTATAAATTTTAAGGGAAAAAATAAATATTGGATTGCTGTCGCCATCTTAAAGTTAATGAATACAGAGAATGTGGTTACCTAATTCACGATTGATGAGACCTTTCAATTGTATTATATATATGTATAGCCCCCACTTGAAAAGAAAAAAATAGCTTCTGCCTGTTCTTACCCCTTCTCTTTTCCTAGTCTTCAACTTTTATTCTTGCTCTCATCAAATTAATAAACAACAAAATTAATTAGGTGCTTGATAATTCAATTTTTAATTAATCGAGCTTTTTCTTAGAAAAAAATAAAAATTATTAATTAAAAATTTCAATCACCAGTTTCTAGAGTCTGTACTAAAAATTGAAATTTTAGTTTTCAATACAAATATAAAATATTATTATTAACTTTTTTAATATGCCTCTAATTCATATAAAGGCAAAATTTATTATTTCAATCATACTATAAATTAATTAATAACTAATTTTTAAAAATATTTATGAAATAAAAAATGTGCCTTTTTTTACGAAAAAGGATAAATATATGGTTTTGAATTTATCAGAAATGCAAGAAACTTAATACTATCACTATCATGATTATCAAGGACACCGTTGCAATATTAATTCTCTAACTTAATGGACCTAACAGTGTGTGAATATGGAGTGTTAGAAAAAAAAAAAAAAACTAATTAGAATTTACATCCAAAATGTCAGCTTTGATGGGAAAAAATAGATTCAAAGCATTCGTCAAAATGAGAGAAGCAGATTCAAAAGCAATATCCTCCAAAAAATGAATTAACTATATATAAAGAGGAAAAATTCCTATGTATATATAGGAGTGAGAAGGCAAAAAATAATCCAGAATGAATAAGCACTAGGGTTTTTACGCAGAGCTAGGTTGGTGTAGGTTATGGAATGTTTAAGCATGGTAGGGGTCCAGCAGGCGCATGCGTATTATACATTTTCTTCTTGGCTTTGTTCTTCATCAATTCACCTCAATAACATATTTATATATATACATATACTCGCACTATAACTGTATCACACATGCACATACTGCAGTGGTCCTAGTGCTACTCTCACAGCTTGCTTTTATTCATTTCATTTTAATCTCAACATACCCAGCAGGCAATAACCCAGCACTGCATGCATGGCGTTGCTCTCTCTTTTTCTGTTGCTCTACATATCATCCTTCACAATTTACAAGGCAACCCAAAAAAAAATCTAAAACTGACATTTGCTGAAAGTAAAAGAAATCCCCAATCCTTAATTCTACCATCTGGAAATGTGTATATATATATATATCACATGCAGTTATTATGTCGTGTCTTTATGTTAAACGGTAAGTGTGAGAGCTTATAAGCAGAACTCAGACTGATACATTGTCAGCTAAGCGCCTAAAGGCCTCTCTCTGCCCTGGTGGGTGAGGGCCAGCCGGCTGATGATCATGCTTTGTTAATTGCCTATAGCAATAATATATATATAGGCCTCAGGAATTTTCACTGGTTTAGTGTCTATCATTACCTTGTCTTTTTTAATTAATGAAGTGTGAAGGCACCAATTTCTTACAGCAACTTCAATTATCTTTTTCAGAAATTTACCATTAGCCTCTTTCTGCTATTCTAACAGCTATAAAATATAGAGGAATTTTCGCCCGACCGATTTTTAACTTTTATTTGGCGTTTTTACAAGTCTCTTTGCATTTTTATTTGAATCCATTTCTTTTGTGTCTACTTTTTCCTTCTATTGTTATTCGCTCTTTGTTTTTGTCTTTCTTCGATCTCTTGCTCTACTTAAGATATCGCGATGACAATAGCATTTATAATTTATGTTGATGTGGAAGAAATTGTTGCAATTGCAACAATATCCGGTTACTAAAATGGTGTTCATCGGTGAATACATCGGTATTCATAGTAGTTATAATAGAAAATATGTTAGATTTGATAAATTTACAATAGTGTTAATTATAGACTTTTTTTATTGAATTGAATTTGATGCTCAATATTATTCTGAATTGAATGTGTTAGTTTGATACTTTTTTATGGTTAGAATTCTATTATGTTATTTTCTTCTCTTTGTTATTTTTTTCTTTTTTTAAAATCACTAAAATATGCTAAATGTATATCCGACATATTTTTAAAGTATTCCCAAACCCAATGAATTTCCTTTAGGAAATTCTTAAAGAATTACCAAGGCATTTCCAAAAAAGACTAAATGTATTCCTAAAATATTTTCAAGGTATAATTCAAGGCTATACAATGAATTGTACGAATCTTGCTTAATGGTCCATAAGGAATAATCCAAAGCAAACAAATATCTTAAATGATTAATTATTAATTTCTTCGTTTCCTTCTATTTGTTTCCGTGTTTGGTTAAAAATGAACTAAAGTATTCCCAATATATATCAAATGAATTCCCAAAATATTCTTATGGTACACCCGGAGTATTCTAAAAGGTATATATAATGCTCAATGATAAATTGAATATACGATTAGTTTGAAAAATTGTGAATTTGATTTAATTACATTCTTCTTCTTCCTTTGTGTTTTTTTTTTTTGTGAAAATTGCACCAATGTATGCCCCCAATGTATACCAAATATATTATAAAAATATACCGTTTGGGCAATCAATTGAAGTTTAGTAATAAATTGAATGCTGTTAGTTTGAGAATCTATAATAATTTTGAATTTATATTAAATTTATTCTTCTTGTTCTTCCTCTTTAATGATTCAATTTTTGTTCTTATCTTCTTGTGTTCTTTTTTAGTTAAAATTGAATCAATGTATGCCCCATATATACCGAATGATGACTTTGAGAAACTGGTACAGTTATAATTATTTTCACGCATTTTTAATTAAATTGAAAAAAAAAACTTTATTCGATGATAGTTTTGTAAATATTTAGGCTTTTTTTTTTTCTATTTTTGTAGAGTTCTCTAAAATAAAGAGACATTTTTTCGGAAGCCTATTTTGTCTATCGTGGCAAAGGCATTCACCCCAAAATAGATGCCAGTTCAAAGGCAAAAAGGAAGGATTCGGCCTGCTATGTGCGTTGGGTCTGGACTGTCTGGTGAATGGTGAAGAAATAACAAGCCCAATAAATATAAGGCCCGTGAAGCATTAGAGTTTAAAATTAGGAAAATTCACACAAATCATTCTTTCTATATATCTAATATTATTTTTACATCACAATTTAAAAACTACCAAAATTGAGATTTAAAGAATTCAAAATTTCAATTTTACTCTTAGTATATCCTTAATTATATAACATTATTCTTTCATAATTAGAAATTCATTTTGAAAAAGTCTAAATTTCTGTATTAACTGTACTATTTTCAATTAATAATAAAATTCCTAACTGTCTAAATCACTTTTATATTTTATAAATCTAAATATATAAAAAATGTCTGCACAAAATAGAAAAAAATACCACATACATCAATTTTTATTTTTTTAGTATATAAATTTTATATGTAACATATATGTGAGAGTTTTAACTTACTTAACAATAATTTAAAAAATAAAAAAATCTAAAATAAAATGTATATGTAAAATATATGTAACAAGTATGTAGAAATTTATATGTAACATTTATGTGAAAATTTTAACTTGAACTTAACAATTAGTTTATATATATATATATATATAAACGAAATAAAATGTATATGTGAAATATATGCAAAGTGTGTAGAAATGTATATATGAAATTTATATGTATATGGGAGAATCTTAACTTAACAAAAAATAAAAATATTAATTTAAGGCATTTTTTTAAATTTCAATTCAATTTCCAACCAAAAAAAAGTGATACTGACAAATAATTTAATTAAATAGAGATTTAATTACAATAAAACTGTCATTTAAAGTAAAAAAATATAATTATCATTTTTTTATGCATATTCAATAATTTGAGTAATATAAATATATAAAACATATATCAAGTATATACTTATCATATATTTATATATGCATTTAATAATTACGAGTAACACAAATATATGTAAAATATATATTGCATATATAAATATTATATATTTGTCCTACATTTTTTCATGCATTTAATAATTACAAATATAAAAAAAATATATACTACATATGTAATTACCATACAATATAGATTTTCGGCTTCCTCCATACTTAATTAGCAAAAAATCTAAAAACTAATTAAGAAGGTAAGATTGTGTTTTAAATAAGAAAATTTAGAAAATATAATAGATAGTATAATCTAAACCCTAAAAAAAATGCTCTAAATACGAGTGAAAAGAAGAAAGAAGTTTATAGTAGAAAAAAAATTATTCAAAATATAAGACGTAAAAAAGTTATTTTATATAATAAATTAATAAAAAAGCCCCAAATAAAAATAGGGTGAAAAAAATATATTTTATACTAAAAAGAGTAAACCAGTACTTTCCACTTAAAATTAAAGCAAGGCTGAGACGGTGCGTTTTATTCTGCGTGAAACGACGCCATATTATGCATTTTGAAAAATTCTATTTTGTGATTCTCATTCTCTCTCATCCGCGTGAAAACGACGGTGAAACAGAAACGACGGGTTCGACCTGTCGGTAATTTTCAGATTTTCATAACTTGGCGTGCACAAAACAATTGACAACCATATAAACCGAATTGGACCAGTCTTGTCGGTGCCTGAGAATTGTTCCTCCGGCTAGTTTTCTTCCATCAGTATTATTTCATATTCATTCGCAAGGCACCCATTGTGTCCCTGGATCTGCAGAAGTTGATGAAAAATGGCGGATCAACGGCGTTGGTCGGCGATGGATCTGCTACGGTCAGAGCCGATGCAATTGGCTCAAATTATAATACCAATTGAATCAGCTCATCGCGCAGTTTCGTATCTCGGTGACCTTGGCCTCTTCCAATTCAAAGATGTGAGCATTTTTGTTTTACGATTTATCTTCATTTGTCAAATGTAGATCATTCTCTGTTGTTGATTTTCTTCCGATTTCAATTTAGCTTCTCTATGGTTGTCTCGACATTTATCAGCTGCTGTGCATGATATTGCACCGACATTCTTTTGGTTCCTAATTTTTTCTGATTTCTCTATCTTTTGTTGCGATATCTTTTTATCCAATGACTAGCCTTTTCATTCTTCCTTTGAAATATTACTGGAATTAATGCGTTTCACTTGTCATCCTTTCTTCCAGCTCAACGCTGAAAGGAGCCCATTCCAACGGACATATGCTGCTCAGGTGCGTTAACATTTTCTCTTAAACATGCAAAAATGAAAAATGCTCTCTTTTTTTTTTATATATATAAAATTTACTTTTTCACTCTAGGGTTAGCTAACGCTTTCCTAATGCTATAAATTTTTAAATCAGTATCACTCTTAAATATTGATTTTTTTTTTCTAGCTGCCTCACTAAATTATAAAATCCTTTCATGAACTAGGCTAATTATGATTCATGCATGATACTTTCAGGAAAAAAAAGAGAGAAGAGATTCATGCTTGATGTATGTATGCCTGTTTGATTTTTATATATAGATTAAAAGATGCTCAGAAATGGCTCGCAAGCTACGTTTTTTAAAGGAACACATGACAAAAATTGGCTTGTCGACATCAACGAGGTCTGCAACTAGCAATGACGATGATTTGGACAATTTGGAGGTGTTTTCAATTCTCAGAATCTATTATGTTGGTAAAAAAAATGTCACCATGTCCTATTTTTAATACGATTCTGTTCTTGGTATTGTTAGGTTAAACTTGCTGAACTAGAAGGTGAACTTGTAGAAATGAATTCAAATAATGAAACGTTAGAGCGCACATACAATGAACTAGTTGAAAATAAGCTTGTCCTGCAGAAGGTATGGTTTATTTTGCATTTGCTGCTGACGCTTCAGTGTTGTAAGACCTCGTTTCTTGCCTAACAGCGAATTACTCTGTTATTGGGAACACAAATACTTGATGTCATTGTTGCTACTGGTCTTGCTTATATCAATTTTATGGTTCTTAAGATAAAGATGTATCTCTCTCTAGTCTTTATATATCTCTCTCTTGCACACACACACGGATGGACAGAAAAGCTCACAATTCAAGGCTACACAAATAACATGCAACCTCGGTCGCAGGAAAATTGTAAATCTTATACACACTTGTTATTTACTTAAGAATGAATTTTTTGCCTATGGGAATTAGAGTGCTAAATTTGGTACCATGGTATATTATAGAACCATTACCATGGCTTTTTTCTTTTTGGTTTCCAAAGACTTTGAAGCTGAGAAGTGATTCACAGCATTTTGTTTCTAATCTCATTTCAGGCTGGAGAACTTTTCTTTTCTGCACAAAGAAGTGCTGTAGCGCAGCAAACAGAACTTGTAGTACATGGCACTGGTGAAGGATCCATTGACAGTCCATTGTTGATGGAGCAAGTATAACTTTTGCAGTTCTCCTTTTCTTTCATATGATAGCTGAATTTTGCTATTTTCTGTAAATTCATGCTTAAGAACTGAAATTTGTGTAGGAAATGGTAACAGATCCACTAAAGCAAGTTAAGCTGGGCTTTATCAGTGGACTGGTACCCAGAGAAAAGTCAATGGCTTTTGAAAGGATTATGTTCCGTGCAACCAGGGGCAATGTGTTTCTGAAACAATCTGTAGTTGAAAGTTCTGTTGTTGATCCTGTGTCAGGAGAGAAGGTTTAATCCTGAAACTTGTTTTTGTTTTATCTTCATTACAGAGTAGGAATTTACCCTAATTTTGTTGAGAAACTTATAAGGTATCAATTTACAGGTTGAGAAAAATGTATTTGTTGTTTTCTACTCTGGTGAAAGAGCAAAGGACAAAATTCTCAAAATTTGTGATGCTTTTGGAGCTAACCGTTATTCATTCACTGAGGACATAAGCAAACAATATCAGACGATGACAGAGGTATACACTAAGCCTTCTTTTATTTGCAGATCTTACCTCTCATTAGTGTGGAATCTGAAAATGGGATACTTTTACGTTTTGATATTGTTCTCTCTTTAGAACCATGTGTTTGTTGAAAAGATTCTCTATGACCAGAACTTTTTTGCCTTATCTATGATTTTATCAACTTTCTGATGAGAAATTGCAACAATGTTCTATTGAATTTTTTCTTTAGTGTCTTGCTCATTTGTTTATTTTACCTTCAAATAGTGAAACTTCCAACTTTAATTGTCTGTTTTAAACAAATTCTGGAAGGGAAAATGGGAGAAATAAAAGTTTGAGGCACTCTCCTTTCTTTTGATTGAAAAAGAAAATGGGTGTAAAGTTGTTTTACTATGGTTGAATTATAATTATGCTTTTATTTTTACAGTGAATGATGTTTGGTCTATAAAATTGAAGTTCCATATTATTTCCACCCACTTTTGTCTTTCAGCTGGAAATGCCTTGAAAAGGGAACAGTAGAGAGGAAAGTGTTAGAAGATGCACTTATTGTTGACTAGTCTAGAAGTATGCATTTGTCAAATAGAAGTCATTATATTTACAAATTACAAATGAAGTTTATCTGATAAGCTAATAGTGTACATGTTTATTTAAAGAAAAAAAAAAGGATTGCTTTTTATGGATTTATCCTGGTTTTTGGAGTGAGGCCTAGAATTTTCCTTGTTTCTATATTTGGATCGAAGATTTGTAATAAGGGATTTTCACCTGACTTTAGTTTAGATTTTTTACATGGAAATTGGCCCTCTTTAATTTGTTAGATTTGTGATTGTGGTAAAGAACATAGTTGAGGTAGATTTAAAAATTACCCTTTTTTGTATGTATTTTAAATCTGCACTTCTAAATAAAGTTTTGATTTCTATTTATGAACCTAACTTGAATCGACCTACGTGTTGTCAACTTCAAATATTTGGAATTCATATCCTCTAAGCAAGTATCACTATATGGTGCTGTATCAACACTATATTTTGTTTGGCTGTGCAGTAATATTGAATCTTTTTTTTATTATTTTTTAATTTCACTAATCTCTAGGTATCTGGAAGACTGACAGAGTTGAAGACTACAATAGATGTTGGATTGGCTCACAGATCTAGTTTATTACAGACAATTGGCTTCCAGTTTGAGCATTGGAATCTTCTGGTTTGTTTGAGTCAATTAGTTTTGTACTCTTATTCTTCATGTCTTTGTTCTTCAAGTTACTGCACAATGCACATGTACTGTGTACGTTGGGATTAACAATTGTGTAATATGTATAGAGATGATGTGGATTAAACATTTTCTTTGTTGAATCTCATAATGGCTAATGAACTTTGCTTTCTATAACTTATACAGGTGAAGAAGGAAAAATCTATTTACAATACTTTAAATATGCTTAGCATAGATGTGACAAAGAAGTGTCTTGTTGCTGAGGGTTGGTGTCCTGTTTTTGCAACTGATAAGGTATGTTCTTTTGATGTTCAGCTGCATGATTTCCTATCACCTGCAAAGAATAATGTACACTATAGTGTATGGTTTATTGACTTTCTAATTATCTTATGTTGGCAACTTTGCAGATTCAAAATGCGCTGCGACGTGCAACTATTGACAGCAATTCACCAATTGGAGCAATATTCCAGGTTTTGCAGACAAAGGAATCACCGCCTACTTACTTCAGCACAAACAAATTTACATCTGCCTTTCAAGAAATTGTTGATGCATATGGGTGAGTTATTTATATCATGCAAATTATTCAGTGAATTCCGAGTTTCTGAATGAAATTTTAGTAGGATTGACCATGTTTTTTACAATGATACAGTAATGCAAACCATAAATCACATGGCAGAAATTATGGTAACATTGGCATTATGTAGAGTGCGAGGCCTGCTAGATATAAATTGGTTGTTGGCAGAATCTCTTTTCTGAAATGGGCTGTTTGCCTTTTAGTATGATAGTATCACTGAAGATAGGAACTAGGAACCATGATCATTTGAAGAATTTGGAAACTTGTAAGACATTTATATGATGGCCTACCTTCTCTACATGGTGAGATGCTATGGTTGGTTGTTTATATGATCTATTGGCAGTAGCATTGACATTACTTTGTAGGTTAAAGTTAATCACGACAAGAATGTGTTGAATTCATAAGATTGATAGCATTTGAATTTCTTTGTTGGTCAAACTTCTGTGATTTTTAAATTTGAGTTGGGTTTTGTCTCCTGATGTCCACCTTTTGAGTACAATGAGGGAATAGAGTTGAGAGGTGTTTTCATCTTCTCCACAAGTTATGTTTCTTGCATCATTTTACTTGATAGTTTACCTGTGAATTGCTGAACAAAATCATCACTCAAGGATGTTAACAAGGAAAAAAAAATTTACAGGATTGCCAAGTACCAGGAAGCAAATCCTGGTGTATATACAATAATCACATTCCCTTTCCTCTTTGCTGTGATGTTTGGTGATTGGGGACATGGTATTTGCTTGCTGCTGGCTACATTATATTTCATTTTTAGGGAAAAGAAATTATCCAGTCAGGTAATTGTTTTTTTGACTTGTTGATGGATCATAGCAAAGTGTTCTTCCTTTTCATTGCTTAATGCTTCAACTTGTTTGATCTTTTGAACCACAGAAACTCGGAGACATCATGGCAATGACTTTTGGTGGCCGTTATGTTGTTATGATGATGGCAATTTTTTCAATCTACACTGGACTGATATACAATGAATTCTTTTCAGTTCCATTTGAACTATTTGGTCCCTCTGCATATGCTTGTCATGATCCATCTTGCAGGTATTATACCATTATGATAAGCTTTATATATTTTCACATTACCCATTTTCCCCTCATAAAATATGCTCAATTTGTACTTCAGGGATGCTTCTAGTGCTGGTCTGGTTAAAGTACGTGCCACTTATCCATTCGGTGTTGATCCTAAGTGGCATGGAACCCGGAGTGAGTTACCTTTTCTTAACTCATTAAAGATGAAGATGTCAATTCTATTAGGAGTGGCCCAAATGAATCTCGGGATTATAATGAGCTACTTCAATGCAAAGTTCTTTGGAGATAACATAAATATCTGGTAAGCAATGTTGCTCCATTTTGATTGCCCTTTTAGTTCATAGTTTTACGTTGGGAAGGATGTGTTTTTCTCCTTCAGATAATTCACTAACAGGGGTTTCATTGCTTTAGGTATCAATTTGTTCCCCAGATGATATTCTTTAACAGTTTGTTTGGCTATCTTTCACTCCTCATAATTGTGAAATGGTGCACTGGCTCACAAGCTGATCTGTACCATGTGATGATATACATGTTTTTAAGTCCAACTGATGATCTGGGTGATAATCAGCTATTTATTGGCCAAATATTCTTTCAGGTTTAATATCTATGATTGTGATTATGCAGAAGTATTCTTTTACTAACTAACTTTGAAGAAATAAATTCTTGTTCTGAACATGTAATATGTTTTGCTACCAGATTTTGTTACTATTATTGGCCCTTGTTGCTGTACCATGGATGCTTTTTCCCAAGCCTTTTCTCTTGAAAAAGCAACATGAGGAAGTATGCTGAAAATTTCTACTTCAAATACATATTTTAGTTGCATTGTTCATTTCTGAAAGTTCTTGTTCTATTATGTCCGATTGGTCTCGTGTTCCAAATTTCTAAGACTGTTGCATTTCAAATTGCCATGTCAGAGGCACCAAGGTCAATCCTACTCACTACTTGACAGCACTGACAACCCCCTTGAAATGGATCCCCAGTTTGATTCCCATAAGCATGAGGAATTTGAGTTCAGTGAGGTTTTTGTTCACCAACTTATACATACCATAGAGTTTGTGCTCGGTGCAGTGTCAAATACAGCTTCATATCTACGTCTTTGGGCACTCAGGTTAATCTTATTTACTTTAAACGTGCTGTTCAAGTTAATTGGTAGTTTTATATCATTGCACCTTTCTGATTGTTATCTATTAAATGTGATGAGTTGTGGAAACTGCGTTGACCAGATTGCTGAAACCTTATATGCACTGGCCTTTTTATAACAATCCATTAACAGTTTTCTATCTATATGTTGGAAAACTGCTATAAATTATGTTGATTAGATGCGTAGATTCTTTCTCTAGAGGCCTCTGGATGTATCTCCTATTTTTGCATTAGATTTAATTGATTTTTAGAGGTCTAAATTGTCTGATTGTTGGTTCTTTTCAGTTTGGCCCATTCAGAGTTATCAAGTGTATTCTATGACAGGGTTCTACTTCTAGCCTGGGAGTGAGTTCTTTTTCTATTTTTTTGGCTGCACTGAAAGTTATTTTTGTCTTTGATTTGATTGAATCATATAATGAATATTTTGTTATTGCTTGCAGGTTCAACAACATCATTATTCTTATAATTGGTATAATTGTTTTTGTCTGTGCAACTGCTGGCGTGCTTCTAGTGATGGAAACCCTAAGTGCATTCCTACATGCCTTGCGACTTCACTGGGTAGAGTTCCAGAACAAGTTCTATGAGGGAGATGGGTACAAGTTCCACCCATTTTCATTTGCTTTGCTTGGTGATGAGGATGAATGATACACTTATGGAGAGAATGGATGAAGGCTGCAGAATTTGATCATACATTCAATTTATACAAGTATAGGGAACTTATAATTCTTTAAATTGTACTAAAATCGTCAAGGAAATGGTGAAGTGCCTATGCAAATTTGGAAGAAAAGCGTATTGGTGCAACTACCACGCGACTTATTCTGTTGTGTTCGTGATTCCCACAATAATGGATCTTGCTGCAGGCCTGGCAGCCAGATTCCTGCATGTTGGCCTTCAGTTCGTGATCAAGAGCAACTAGAAAGGACATTGACGTTATGTTATGTCTATTGGCACGGCAATCAGTAGCTCTAAGTTTGAAATTTTGGTCAAGAGACTCAACACGATATCTAGATTTTTCATCTCATTTGTTAAGATTATGGATTGTATTATCCATTACTTGATTCTTATATCATTACATCTTGTTGTGCAATACTACATAGTGAAACGCAGAAAAAAGAGAGATTCTGCTACGAAGTTCCATGTAAAATCCTGTTTTAATGGGGAACTGGAATCAAAATAGTCAGAGTTGCTTCGAACATTTACTGAATCTTGTTGGATTTCTGTTTTTTTTTTTCCCAAAAATAATGTGGTTTGTTTGGATTGATCCGATCCAATAGTTGTTCAGAGAGTATGAGGTGGCGTGAATAGCAGCTACAGTTGAAACCACGGCGTCTATTGCACAGGCATTGCAACCCCCGCAGAATCTGTAATAGCAAATCTCTCCCAGTTTTCTGCCCTTGAGTTCTTTATAATCCAAAGGGCTTATCCTTAAAATGGGTAGGAGCATCGATCTACGGTCCAAATCTGCAATTAGAGGGGTTTCTTTAAATCCGAGGCGCTTATTTGGAGAAACAAATTTCAAGGTTAGGAAGCTGCTGCCATTGGCTCATTAACATTGAGCACGGATCGCGATCCGTGTCTAGTATCTCTAAATAATAAGAGCCGTTTGATCAATTGGTTGATAGACGGCTCAAATTCACTTTCCCGCCTCTTCTAAATTCCTCAAAGAAACAAAATTTTCAAAAATTTTGAACTCCCGCTTGCTTTGCTATATAAATACATCCCAAATCGCATTCTATTCTACAGATTCAAACTCATATCTTGTAGCTTCCCTCATAATAATCTTCAGTTCTTCTAATGGCTCGCACCAAGCAGACTGCAAGAAAGTCCACAGGAGGAAAGGCTCCCCGCAAACAGCTGGCGACAAAAGCCGCTCGTAAGTCGGCACCGGCCACTGGAGGTGTGAAGAAGCCCCACCGTTTCAGGCCAGGAACTGTTGCCTTGAGAGAGATCAGGAAGTATCAAAAGAGCACTGAGCTTTTGATCCGCAAACTCCCTTTTCAGAGGCTTGTTAGGGAAATTGCTCAGGATTTCAAGACGGATCTTAGATTCCAGAGCAGCGCTGTTGCAGCTCTTCAAGAGGCGGCAGAGGCTTACCTTGTTGGTCTCTTTGAGGATACCAACCTTTGTGCTATTCACGCCAAGAGGGTGACAATTATGCCCAAAGATATTCAGTTGGCCCGCAGGATTAGGGGTGAAAGGGCTTAAATCGATTGTTAATATGCCGCTAGATTTGTGTATTACTCTAGTGTTTCCTATTCTAGAGCTTTTTGTTTTTTGGGTGAAATCCATCCTAGCTTTATCATTGATATTGTTAGATTTTGGCTCTGCTCCAGCAGACTGATGAATGCCATTAACAGAATGAAGCATAATCAAGCTGTAATGGTTACGGAGATTTAATGGAAAAATCGATTTGCTTCGCATCTTTATTATTCTATTGATGAAAGTACACGAGAACGTATCCTGTGTTTCTTGCTAACAGAGTTCTTGATGGAAGAATTGGAGGTTTAAGCATATGATGAATCCCATTCCCATGGCAATGTGGCAACTGAATCACCTTTGTTGAAATATATTGGTGATTAACCAAGGTTTTAAATCAATATGTACTGTTGAATTATACTCAAGCATCAATATGCAGTTTGTCAAAGAAAGCACATGAGTAAAACTTCATTATATCGAGAGGGGATTACATATTAGCAAGACTAAAAAATTATTAATTAGTTTTTATCTAGAAAAAATGAGTATTAGTTTTGAAAAATTCAAAATTATTAGACAAAGATAAATAATTAGAAAGTGTATAATTGTTTGGTTTAAATTTGAAATAAATAATTTTGAAATTCTATATAGCATTAAGGGTAAAATTGAAAAAATAAATAAATTTTATTTGATTATATAAGAGTGGCATCGAAATGAAATTTTATATTTTTTCTAAAGCAGTAGTTAAAATAGAATAGAAGGAGTAATTGTTTTTTTGGTACAACGAAAATTTATTAATTTAAGAACATTAATGTGTATTAATGTCAATTTAAAGATTATTAAATGGAAAAATTATGTAAAGAATCTTAAATTTTGTATTTTTTCCGCTTATATCAAATTTTATAAAAATTTAAGCTTAGTTATATAAACTTTAAGGTTTGAAAAATCTTATTTTGGATCTAATAAATTTCACTTTAATTCTATGTGATAATTAAGTTTTAATACCAACAATCAGTTGATTCTTTTAAATTTAAAACAGTTTTTTTTTTTTTTTTTTTTGCATAAGCGTCACTTAGAGTTGGAGAGAATTTTATAGAATTCGAGAATATTTATTATAAAATTAAAAACTCATATTATGACATTTAAATTTTTATAGAATTAAATATAAATATGAAAACAAAAAAAGTATTAAATCTCTTTGTTATTGCCTGCGGGGGAACAAAGCTCGTGGAAATGCAAACACGCGTCAAATGTGTTTCTAAAGGCGGTTCAGCTGGAGTCCGGTTCAGGCCTTAATATATTTCCTTCAAAAGACCGTCATCTGGGAGACGCAGATGAGACTTGTGACTGAAAGAAGAACAAGCTGGAATCTACAATATCCAAGGAGAAAGAAATTTTACCGAGAAACAAACGGAAAAAAGAAAGCATAGACATGGATGAAGATCATGGGAGTAGTGGGAGTAGCAGCGGTGTCTTGGAAACGACGAAGGCCGATAGATCGGTTTGGTTGATGAAGTGTCCTTTGCTAGTTGCTAAGTCATGGCAAAGTCATATTTCTGCTTCAGATTCTCAACCTGTCGCTAAGGTCGTTCTCTCCCTCGATCCCCTCCGCCCCGATGATTCCTCTGCTCTACAGGTACTCCTCTCTGTCCTAATTTGCTTGCAGCTGCTAAATTCAGCACTATTCCTTTTGAGTATACGTTGATTGCGATTTAAAGTGGTTTGATACTGTTATTTACGTTTCCTTCAAAGCGGAGATACCAATTAGTGGGCTTTACTTGCTGCATATCTTCTAATGCCGCTTTATGAAAACCCTAATTTGTTTGAGTTACTGATAAGCATGTATTAAACTGTTATTTAATTAATCTTGCTCCAATGTGAGTTACAGTGATGCCTTTAAACCTCTCTAGTCATCAGATTTCTGTTCGTATGTTGATTGGAGCAGGCTATATATGAATTATACAAAAGGTTATATTTCCCCATGATTCACAGTTTCATTTTCCTTTTCCTTGTTTCTGAAATGGTAATCAGTTTACCATGGAGATGGCCGGCAGTGAGATGGGGAATGTACCAAAGAATTATACTCTGAATATGTCCAAAGACTTTGTTCCTATGTGTGTCCTTTCTGAGACAAGTCAAGGTGAGGTTTTTTTTTTTTTTCCGAATTTTTGATTTTCAAGTTTGTTTGTATGATAGGATTGAAATATTTTGCATATATTTTTATTGGTGTTCTAGAGGCTTATATTGTTTGGGAAGTATACTTAAGCATGTCTATACTTAAGTGCTTATAGTGAACAGTATGGTTAAGTTGCATAACATCCCTATAGTTATCAAGATCTTTTTTTATAGACAAAGTTGAATTCTCCTATTATCGTTCACAAATTCTTATGATTCAAGCATTGAGCATTGGGGCTTTGAATTAAGGGTCCACAGGTCTGACATGTCAAACTTTCTATGAGTGAAGTTTTAAACAAATTTTATGTTTCTTGTTTACCTACTTTGTATTATGATATTTGGGAGGATTGAGTGCTAAGATAAAATTAGCGCCCTTACGTCCTTATTGAGCTGTGCACTTGTTAATGTACTGAGTGATTGGGTTACTTTTTGGATTTGCAATTATTGGAATTTAACTAATTTTGGAATGGTCTGTCTCAGTGATATTGTTGCTCCTGATTATTGGTAAAATCTTGAGGAGGTGTTGGTTTCCCTTGTTCCTGTATGTTTTCAAGTTGCAATTTTTAGTTAACCTTTATAACAAAATGATTACTAGACAACTGTTCATTTTTTCACATATGAAAACAGAGCTAAGATGCAACTCTGAATTGTTAAGATATTTTGCATATTTGTACATTGGAGTCTATAGCGTGAGTTGTGGAGTTATCTTTGAATTTGGGGTTGACTTATGATGTTATGTTCTGCACTATGATATGGACTTTTTTTTTGGGGTTCTTTTTTCCCTTTTGTCTATGGCTTTTTCACGCAATGGATAAAACTTTTGAGTTCATAGGAAGAGTTGCTATGGAAGGGAAAGTGGAGCATAAGTTTGACATGAAGCCCCATGAGGAAAATATTGAGGAGTATGGAAGGTTGTGTCGTGAAAGAACAAATAAGTCAATGATCAAGAATCGGCAAATACAGGTTGGGAATTTGGCTGTTTCTTGACTAGGGATTTAGGTGGCTTACCTAAGATAGTGACTTTATTTTTGGTTGCTTGATTTATTTACAAGGTGATTGATAATGACCGAGGAGTGCACATGAGACCTATGCCTGGAATGATTGGCTTAATTTCAACTAACTCTAAGGTATATTGATATTTTCTCGTCCCATTCTACATGGTACCTTAGCATATGGGTAGCTTGGTCACCTCATATGTCTGCTTTCAGTTGAGCAAATATGCTGAAATGTTTTCTAACATAAAGATAATATGTTTAATTTGTTGGTTACAGTTTAATACTCCTTTTACCAATAATACATGATTATCCATGTCCAAGATTGAATTATTGTAAACTATTGTTAATTGTCTATGAGCAGGATAAGAAGAAAACAGCACCAGTTAAACAATCAGACGTGAAGAGAACAAGGAGGGATCGTGGAGAGTTGGAGGATATCATGTTCAAGCTGTTTGAAAGACAACCAAATTGGACCCTGAAGCAACTTGTACAAGAAACCGATCAACCTGCGGTGCGCCTTTTTTTTATTTGTCTTATCTTGGGGTTTATCATAAATTTCTGGAATTCTCATTGCTTAGAGTACCATACGCTTTGTTTTAATTACCAGCAAGTAGACATCACAAAAGAGGCATTGAGTTATGGCTTGTTAATTAATAAGTTGAAAATTGTTTATCTCACCTGACATATTGATTTGCTTTCCATAACCTAATGGTCAGCTGTGCTGATAAGAATCATTGTTGGCCATCAAGAAAGGGAAGAAGACATGGTTATCAACTTATGATTTTAATACTGTTTTTCAGAATATTTATGTTAGTTTTTTTTTTTTTTTCTATGTGCAGCAATTCTTGAAGGAGATTTTAAACGAGCTGTGTGTGTACAATAAGCGGGGAACAAATCAAGGAACTTATGAGCTTAAGCCAGAGTATAAGAAATCTGCTGAGGATACTGTTGTTGATTAATCGATGACTTGTAAGCATGACTTAAAACCTTTTCAGTTCCTTTTTTTTTTCTTCTTTTTTCCAAACAGAAGTAATTGTGTAACATGCTTGAGGGAGAGAGAGAGAGAGAGAGAGAGAGTAGGGTTTGGTTGGGTGATGCGGCGCAGTCAGCTATAATTTAAAAAAGATGTAGCTGATGTAAGAGGAATGGAGTTACATTTATAAATTGCGGCCGGATTCCCTGCTGAACTCGCTTTGAAAGAGTCCTTGTTAAACTGAATCGGTGAAGAATACAAAAGAAGAAAATGTCAGTTTCTTCATCTAAAGCAACTATTTAGTTGTGGTATTATAATTTTTTATATCTACTTTCGGATTCTGATCTAGTAAAAGTTGATTTATTAGCAGTTCTGAGCTGGGACAATCTTAATACCACATCATTTGTCGCGAATTTTGTTATTTTCAAATAAACTAACCTTGGGTTGGCTCAAATGATGAACTTGCAGCGAAACTAGAATAACAAATGTTAGAATTTTCTAGAAATGGAATGCTAATGGGCCTGCCCCGTCTTCTCTAGGGTTTCTACAATTTTGAAGTGGATTTCAGATGGTGTTTTGTTGATTGGGATTAAGATTGGCTTGGCAAATAACAGGTGTGGTTTTTACAATCCCACCATTAAATGGTGGACGGATTTGCATAAACCTGATAGTCTTTGCATTGCGAGCATGCCTGTTTTTATTATGTGCCCTCAACTTTATCTTCATGTTTATTAATGGTATTAATCCCCTTGACATAGTCATATGGCTAGCTTGGTGAAAAACCAAGTTGGGTATGTTAAGCTGTTAGGTGGCCGCTTTAACTGACTGTTGGTGATTCAGTGCCCAGAGATATGTAGTGGAGCGCATTCAAAAAATTGGGGTTTGGGGATATCAATATTTGTGTGGCGAAAAATGATTACCCAAAATATCAGACGAAGGACTGCTTTAGTTTTTTTTTTTTTTTTTTTTCATATTGATCTTACATAAAAACACGGTATACTGAATTAACTCACGATTAATGATGGATATAAATTGAATCTAAATAAAAAAAAAAATTACATATACCAACATGTAAATTGACAATGCGAAAAGGGTATAATTTAATTATCTGCATTAAACTAATATCTATATCTATGCAATAAAAGACGATCCAGAGTTACTGTAGCTGGCACAGTAACTTTCCGGTTTTGCCCTTGTTATGCCAAAACACACGGTTTGGAGTTGCTGTTCTTATTTCCAACACACAGATACAGTAAACGGCGTCGTTTTGCAAACTGTTCTCCTTTCCCACGGTGCATCGTCGTTTGTATGCGGTCTGGGGTATTACTCAAAATCACGGCTCTTCACAGTTCACAGACCCTAATTTCAGTCTGAATATTTTCTCTCTCTCTGTTGCCCTTCTCCCCGTTGTTGAACATTGTTTCCTCTCCATTGTTGAACTGACGGTTTCTCGGTCCAAATAAACAACCAAATCTACATTTCGAAAATGCATTAGCCATTTCCATTAATTAATCTTAATTTAACTTTAACTATTGTTTACATGAAAAAAAAAATTCATAGTTTTTCATACTATATCAGTCGTAAACCTTCCAATTTCTCATATTGCATAGGCATTTTAGAAAACATAGTTCACTCTTTTTTGTTGTTCAATCTGATTTTTCAGCCGCTATAGCATTCTAAGGGTCCTTACATATATATTACTCTAAATGGATGGCAACAAATGGTTAATACTCTGTTGAATAGTATTTTTCATTAATGTGTCTCTGCTTTATATGATGAATTTTATTTTTTTACATTTTTTCTTTGCCATCTTATTTTAGATCTGTATATTTTTTCCAATCAAAATTATTATTATTATTTTTTTAAATATTGTGATTGATTTTTTAGATTTAGATCTGTTTTATTATGACCAAACTATCAAGTGAACCAAGAGTTACATTTTGTAGTTAGAAAAAATATTTTATATATATATATCAATCCAAATAATTTTTTTTAAAAAAAGTAAACATTAATGAAAAATTAATTTTGATTTTTTACAAAAAATAATTATATATATATCTTTTTTTTTTATTTAAAAAAGAACAACTTTGTAATGACATATATAATATATTTTATATAATATTTGATTGTATTTTAATATTTATGTTAAATGACATATATAACATATTTTTAATTTATTTATGTGTTGAATAAATATTTATTTTCGGGCGAAACACGAAAGTAATATATTAGTATTCAAAATAAAAGTCAATATGACAGCGAAACGGACCTAATTGATTAGAGTTCAATACGTTTAGTATGATGCCCCGGTGGAGCATCATATCTCATGGAAAATTCAACAAACACATGATGCCACTGCTGCCTTTTTCTTGAATATTAACTAATTTCCATTTTCAATGTAAAATGTCAAAATTATATGAAATTATTGAGTTATGTTCCCTCCATATATGCATATACATATCAGTGCGCAGGTCATCACCAAATAGAGATTCCTCCCCACAAAGTGCTTTGCATATTATCAAATCAACTTGTTTCTCTCTAGGCTTTTCTCACTTATGGGCTAGAAGACAATAATAGGGCCTATTTTTATGATAATGCACTAATTCAAGATTTTTTTATTTTTATTTTTTTTATGTAAAGTAAAATTTGGAATTTAGCCAAAGTTAAAAGACTTTTCCTTGTCAACTCAATTACAATCTTTTTAGTACTAATAATTAAAGATTTTAGGTTTTATTCTTATGTAAATTTCTTAAGAGCTATTCGTTATTTTCCGATGCATATCGAAGCTTCACTAGGATTTAAATTCTACAGAGAAATTTCATTAATGAAATCTAAGTGCAGTGGAAGTTGATTTCAGGCAAAACCTATATGCAGAAAAACATTTGGGCTTATAAGCTAAGACAAAGTGGAAACTTTGGCTACGAGGATATAAAGGTTAATAACAAACTTAATAGCAAATTAATTAGTTGCATGGTTTTCTTCATGATATGACTAGTCATGCCAAGCAACTTGATTTGCTATGCTGTCCCTCGCATGCAGTCTCTCTCCTATGCTGAAACTGAGATGCTTCCCTCATCAGGAAACCAAGGTGTGTGTAGTGTGGAGCTCATTGAGTGGATGTTGAATTTAATGAAGAATCTTAGTGTCTAGAAATTGAAAAAAATGAGCTCTTGTCTACTGCGAAATGGCCTCAAGTGTGCAGTGTCGCCCACTGATCCTGCTTGTAAGACCCACATCAATGGGCGATTTTAAGGAGAATCTTGAAAATGACCAACGAGGAATATCTTGTTTGTCACCTTTGCATGATTTTGCTCAAAGATCCCATTACTATCTTCTCAAGGTAAATCAATTTATTGGAATTTAACAAATTCATCCGTCTTAATTCGGTGATCAACTTGGTATATTGGCATTGGTTTCCTTTAATTTGTGGGGATACCCCAGCTAGCTAATTAAGGGTCCCTCTTCTCTTCAATGGTGCAAATTAAAAGAAGAATCTGTTAGTGGAAACTGTCATGCTCCCATGGACGTGAATAGTGGGTTTCAACTATGGTTGTGATTACTCAGATAGACTTTTAACTCTATTCCAGCCATTATTAGTTCTAAGATCAAACGGTATGGATAAGAGTGAATAATTACACATACATTTTTTTTCTTAATATGGAAATTAATAAAATAATTGATTTAATTTTTGAATGAAAACATGCATGAATCAGCTTTGTTTACTAAAAATCCAAATCAGCTTTACTGTTGTTTAGCTAATATTGTCAAGAGAATTTACAGGTTCCACATTTCATATTTGTCTTCCCCAGACGTTGGGAAGTGATAGTTTACCATGTGTCATAATCGGTGAAGATCAATTTTCAAATAAGGAAATCCCAATCTATATGCATATATGTACGTACAGTAATAAATCCTTTTAATTTTAATTTTAATTTTTTGCATGTAGCAGGTTATACTTTATATAAAAGAAAACCATTAAGAAAATATATAATAATTAAATTTAACGGATTAAGCTTGTGCCAACTGATAATATATAGTATTAAAATCCCTCACATGTATCTGTTGAGGGAGATGCAGAGAAAAGGGAAAAAAAAAAAAAAAGAATAAGAAGAAGGATATGTAAAGCTCAATAGAAGCCGAAAAGGAAGAAAAAACCAAGCAAAATGAAAAGGTTGGTCAATTTTAATGACTCTAAATTATATTTGTTATAGTAAATAAATAAAGAAATATAATGATTAGAGAATATAAATGAGATGATATGAAATTTCTTCGATTTAATTATAAGTATTGAATTCGAGTTCTGGATATATAATTATCTTAAAATTTTTTTAAAAATATTTTACTGCTTTCTTAGATTTTATATCCAATTCTAAATATCAAATTAAAAATAAAAAAAAAAAGAAAAAAAAAGATATAGTCACTTTGTGAGTTAAAAAGGAGAAAAATGATAAGGATAGATCGTTGAAAAACTTTTCTTAATAATTAATCAAATAAGACTATATATATAACACACTGAATTTGTTAAAAAATTAAATGAACCTATCTAATCATGTTGGGTCTTACAGAGAAAGGCGTGTGAAATAATTTTTCACCAAATATCAATGTCTTAACCTATAAATCTTTAAGAGGTGAGTGTGGTGGGTGAGAATCACTTTATGTACTAAAAGACCCAAATAAAAGCAATAAAGAAGCCACCATGCACAAGTGGGTTTTATCTTCAAACCAATGAAAAAAGCCAACCCACATAAAGCTATTGGGATATTTCCAAAGGGAAAGCTTGCTGCTTTGCCTGTTGGTTTGGGTTCTAATATTTCAATCTCACTTAATCTTTTTGATTTATCAATGCTTGGTGCGGTTGTTCTTTTGTCCTCAAAAGCAATCAAAACTAATAAAGAGGGAAAATGGGTATATAAATAGCTTCTTCTGATAATTTGGAATGAATGAAAATGGCCAAACCTAACCTGTTAACTCTAGCGATTCACCTACTGATTTTTCTGTACATGTCTTTCAATCGGTGTGTTTCTTTGGACAAGAATACACCTCTCTCTCTACAGTACAATGTCCTATAGATTTAAGATTTGAGTCAGAAATTAATGTATTATCATGTAATAAAAATCAAGTTATTTAACTTTTTTCATGAAAGAAATTAATATGGATATAGAATTGAAGTAAGAATTAAAAAGATACATAGAAGATGAGTTGCAAATTAAAACAATATCAGTTGTCACCCCCACCAGAAGATATATACAATTTGGGTTCTATCTTTATCATCTTTCATATGGCATATAAATCATATTGATTGGGGTGAGTGGTATCCCAAGAAGTGTTGCATTCATGAAATGACCCAGCTGCTGCCACTCACTGTGGCAGTAGGGGCTCAAATTTCAGTTTAGTGATAATAACACATGTTTAATTGTTTACCACCACAGCCCATGCACACT
>CATIWF010091260.1:0-48790 GCA_949630135.1 Balakata baccata | reverse complement strand
ATTAATTTCCTTTAAAGGCTATCAATAATGCCTTTGTAACTCTCAAATAATGGTGAAATTAATCTTTGAAACATCAGAAATTGACATTCCAAAAGACATGAAGCTCAAAGGTTCATTCTGGAACAGAATCCACACGGGCGTGTGGATCAACACAGGAGTGTTGCCAAATTTTCCAGAAATAAAAAAATAAATTGGGCTTGTTCAGGACCACGAGATTTTGGGCCGACATTCGTGTACGCAGGTCGCGCACCCACGCATTGGACCATCCCGGCCCATGGATTTGCACCTCCCTGCGCCTGAGCACACGAGAGAGAGCCTTTCATTCTACTTTTCTTACCCATGTAAGAAAGCATTTTTATATATAAACACAAGTTCAACTTCAATTCTTAGTGATGTGGGATAAATTCCCACTCACTTTTCACCTTTAAATCTCCTTATCATGGAGCTTACTTTGAGCTTCAATTTCTATTCACACATTTTCTATTTTGAGCATATGAATACATTAATTCATAGTCTTCATGTCAAGGAACATATATCCGGGTCTTTTTTCCAAAACCGAGTTGTGGGACCCACCCGAATAATCCTCTCAAAATGGCTCATAATCACATTTTTTTCTAACATTATGTACAGAACGAATGTATAATGGTGTAAATGGCCTCCATGCCGCCTAAAATATTTTCTATTATTTATTTTAGTCTTTACAAATTTTTTTATGCTTCTATTGTAAAAAAATTAAACTTAATTTTATATATTTTATGTAGTAAGCTATTAGAAAAATACAAAGAAATATATTACTTTTGGATTTTTTATTTTACTTTATTTTTCTTACTTTATGTATTTTATGTTCCTTTTTCTTTCTCTTTCGTACTTTGTTACTTTCTAAAGCGCATAAAATTCACAACTTTTGTCTTTTGTAGTTCTATATTTGGTATTGAAAGAATATAAGTGATGGACCACAAACAAAAAATAATAAAATAAATAAATTGGCAAAAAGATAAGTTTTTTTAAATGGTTGGTTTTCAAATGTTTACATATTTTCAATGATCTTAATTATGAAAGTTAATTAGATTTTTTTATAATATTTTTGGTATTCAAATTTCTTAAAATTAGATGTTACTTAATATTTAGGTGATTTCATACATTTATAAAATTATTATTCATTAGTATGTAAAATATGAATATTTAATTACTTGTGATATTTAGTTTTTAATTTGGTTTATTTTCTCAAATTTAGTTTAATATTATTTATGATATATTTTTAAAGTAATTTTTAACTATGATGATTATAAGATATTTTTTTGATACATTTTATAAAGATTATTTATTGAACATTTATCATGACTATTTCATGATAAATCATCGATTCAACTAATTCCAATTTGTCTACTTTCTAAATATTTAATATTCTTATATTATTTACTAATATAATTTAATACATATTAACTTATAATTTTTTATATACACCAGTATCTTTATATAATTTTTAATTCATTATTTATTAAATTAAATTTTTCAGTACCTAAGAAAAATTTTGGATCCATCCCTATTTTATAACAAAAGTAATTTGAAACTATATCAACTAATTTATAACAAAAGAAATGCATGAACGATGCAAAATTAGTACAAAAAAGAAAATGAAAGAAATGGGATTTGAACTTTCGCCCTCTCAACTTGAGTCTGACGCCTTGGACCACTTAGCGATCCTGACTTCAATAGTAGTGCTGATACGTTTCATTTTTATAACACTCATAGTTAATATTACTTTATATTTTTCTAGTATTTAATATTCGCATAAACCGGACTGAACCCCAGAATTTTATTTTTTATTTTTATCAGTTTGTTTCATAAATCAGTTTTTTTTTTTAATTTAGTTGTCATTTGAATTTCATTTTTGAACTAATTTACCCTTTTTAACATTTCAAAACGTAATAAATAACCACTTTATGCTAATATGGTAAATGAAAGGTTAACTAAGTCTTAATTCTCCTTCCTGCTATTATATCAACATTAGGTGGTTACTTGTTATATTTTTTAAATGTTAGAAGGAAATAAATTGATCCAAAAATAACATTCAGAAAACAACCAGATCCAAAAATTGATATCGGGCCAAACAGAGAAAAATTTAAAAAATTCAAGAGGCTATGTACAAGTTAAACCTTTAATATATTATTACATAATATTTACATTAAGCTAAAAGACATACCTAACCACTTAAGCCACCTCCGACCCATAACACTAAAATAGTATAAATTTTACATCAAAATGACGCAACTACAATGAATTTATCTCCAATCTATAACACAATTTTTTACACAAAAAAGAATATTCTATATTTATTCTTATTTTTATATTATTTTATATTATTTTGATTTAATTTAACTAATTTATAAAATGAACACTAATTTTTTCATTTTTAACATATTCATCTAATAACTATTTATTTTTATTTATTAATATTTAAAAATAAAAATTAATTTTAATATCATTATATAATTTTCATTTAATAATTATTTAAATTTCAATTAAAGCACATTTTTTCTTAAACATGAACAAAATTACATTAGATAATAATAATATAAAAGCATAAATTGAAAACAATTCTAATCATCTGAATTAGTATATTGCTCCCACAAATGCTCAATTAATACATTACGAAGCGCAATGCAGGTATCTTTATCTTTAATTTGCTTATATCGAGCAAGAAATTGTTGAAATCGAGTATTTTCATCTAACGTCATTTCAACTATAGGATCAGGTGCATTCATTGCTTCATTGATTGGTGTGCTAAGATCACGTTCATCTTCAATTATCATATTATGCATGATAATGCATGCAGTCATCATATCATGTAGCACTTCTTTCCTCCAAAAACGTATTGGTCCTGCGATAATTGCAAAACGTGATTGTAAAACTCCAAACGCATGCTTAACATCTTTTCTACAAGCCACTTGTCTCATTGCAAAATACTTTTTTTTTGGACTGCACAGTTCATGATTAGTTTGCACAATGGTGGACTATTTTGGATATATATTATCAGCTAAATAATAGCTCATATTATATTCTTTTCCTTGAATAACATAACAAGCAGGAGGAGCAATACCTTGAGCAAGATTAAAAAACAAATGTGATGACTCTAATACATTAGTGTCATTATTTGTGCCTGACATACCAAAATATGTGTGCCATATCCATAGATCATAATCGGCTATAGCTTCAAGAATAATTGTTGGTGATCCACTACGACTTGAATATTGTCCAGCCATGCTGTTGGGCGATTTTTCCACTTCCAATGCATACAATCTAAGCTGTCTAACATTCCTGGAAAACCATGTTGTTGACCAACATAGAGAAGCCTAGCAATTTCATTGGCATTAGGTGATCATAAATATCTCTTTGTAAAAATTTCAACAATAGCATGACAAAATTTCTTTAAGCTTTCAATTGCAGTCGACTCACCAATTTTAACATATTCATCAATAGCATTTGCCGGTACACCATATGCTAACGTTCGAAATACCGCTGTTACTTTTTGTAAAGTTGATAGACCAAGTCTACCCAGTCCATCACTTCACTGTTTAAAGTAGTGATCATAATTTTTTACTGCATCAACGATACGTAAGAATAAATTTTAGGACATGCGATATCATTGACGAAACATATCCTCATTGTACTGTGGATTATCAGAAAAATAATCATTAAATAAATTACGATCTGCAGATTCACGATCACGATTGATCACAATATGACCTAGAACAGAGCCACCATGGATAACCTTGTTGGTTTGTAGATCGATGTAATGCTCTATGATTGCATTGTTATTCTGAATGGCATGATATAGTGCTTCTTCTTCAGTAATAAGATCATTCATTATTGATATATCTTCATTGTCATCTGAATTCATTATTGAGATATCTTCATCTTCATCTGAAGACGAAGATGAATATTCGAATTGCGAGTTTTATAGACCTCCAATATTGAAATTCATCTTTAAAGATTATGGTTTGAATAATTTGGACAGTAGAAATACAAATATTTGATTTCTTATGAAATAATTTCTCAATTGATGGTATTATTTATATAAAAAAAATTAATAAGATGATAAGGTTGAAAATTTAATCAAATGGTTGATGTAAGGGTGAAATCTATTGGACGGTTGAGTTGACAACATCAATCATAATAAAGTTTAGATAAGGAAGATAAAAATCTAACGGTTGAGATGATGATAAAATCAATCAAATGTTTGATATAAGGATGAAATCCATCAGACGGTTGAAATGAGAATGGAATCCATCTAACGGCTGTGATGAGGTCAGAACTCATGATAAGGTTGAGATAATGATAAAATCAATCCAACGGCTGAAATGAAGATGAAATCCATTTGATGGTTGAGATGATGACATCAATAATAATAAAGTTTAGATAAGGAAGATAAAAGTCTAATGGTTGAAATGATGATAAAATCAGTCCAATGAATAATAAAAGGATGAAATCCATCAGACGGTTGAAATGAGAATAGAATCTATCCAACGGCTGTGATGAGGTCAAAACTCATGATAAGGTTGAGATAATGATAAAATCAATCCAATGGCTGAGATGAAGATGAAATCCATTTGATGGTTGAGATGATGACATCAATAATGATAAAGTTTAGATAAGGAAGATAAAAATTTAACAGTTGAGATGATGATAAAATCAATCCAATAAATAATAAAAGGATGAAATCCATCAGACGGTTGAAATGAGAATGGAATCTATCCAACGGCTGTGATGAGGTCAGAACTCATGATAAGGTTGAGATAATGATAAAATCAATCCAACGGTCGAGATGAAGATGAAATCCATTTAATGGTTGAGATGATGACATCAATAATGATAAAGTTTAGATAAGAAAGATAAAAATCTAACAGTTGAGATGATGATAAAATCAATCCAATGAATTATAAAAAGATGAAATCCATCAGACGGTTGAAATGAGAATGTAATTCATCTAACGGTTGTGATAAGGTCAGAACTCATGATAAGGTTGAGATAATGATAAAATCAATCCAACGGTCGAGATGAAGATGAAATCAATCCAATGAATAATAATTATTGACTAGATATTCATTATTTATATTTTATTTATAGGGAAATTATTAATTTGGTTTTCACAAATTTTATATATATAGGATGTACATTTCATATTATTTGCTAAACTTATGTAAAGTATTTCATTGTTCTACATTAAGCACTCAACTTTAAAAAAGAAAAGAAAAAATGTCTATTCGATCTTCTGGATATAGTGTTGATGAAGATGTGCTCCTATGTCAAGTTTACATAGATATTTCGAAAGATCCGATTACGGGCATGCATCAATCTTCAAGTCAAATTTGGCCACGTGTTGAAAAAGCATACAAAGCACAAGAAACGAGTATTGGGAGTATCACAATACAAGATCTGTGCAATTTCGAATTCGAACTATAGAGAAAGCTGTTCGAAAATTGAATGCCTATATCAAACAAGTTGAAAACTTGCATCCTAGTGGTGCTTCAGAGAAAGATATTGTGAGTATTTTATGCCATTTTTTCTTTTATATATCTCTTGAAAAATAAATTTTATAATTCAAATTATTTGCATATGAAACATGCTAAAAAATTACTCATAGAACATGATAGCTACAAAAAAGGTTTCAAATTTGACCATGTTTGGCATATAGTGAAGGATTTTAAAAAGTTTAAAGCTAATGTAACCATTTCAAGGAAATCAACTCAAAGACAAATTTTAAATTATATTTCATAAGAGTTAGATAATCCCGCTCCAGAGTCTCCAATTTCGGCATATCCTAAGCTATCATCATTTTCTATTAATTTAGATGATTATACTGGCGGTTCGTCATCATTACAACCAATTGGGGTGAAAAAGGCCAAATTGAAGAAAAAAATGATGAACAAATTACTGCTGTCATTAATAGTTTTAAAGAGAACAATCGTCAACTTTTAGAGATGTTGATGAAGAATAGTTCGGATAGGCAACAACAAATTGAAATCCAAAATAGAAATTTGGCACTAAAAGAACTTAAGGAAGATAATAAAATTTTGATGAAGGATTTAAGCACTATTAGTGATCCAAGAATAGGTGCAAAGTTTGAAGCTGAACAATTACGAATTTTGGAAAAAAAAGTTCAACAATATCAATAATCACAATAAGCTACTGCATCTAATGAGTTTAGCGATTATTTTAATAACATTGGTGGATCCGAAACTGATTTGCCAGAATATTAAATTTTATGGTGAATAATTAAATATGCACTTTGTTTATTTTATATTAGATATTTTAAATTTCAGTAGTTAGTTTAAATGTGCCGGTAATGAATATTTTATGTTCCTAAATTATAATGCTTGCATTTTGTAGTTATACTTTTTTTTATAATAGTTTTAATTTTTTTTTTGTTTAATTATATTCCACTAAGTTAAAAAAATTTAAAATTTTAATATTTTTAATTGATAGAAATTAAATATTTATAGACTTAAAATTGAAAAAATTAAAATTAAATTACAACTTAAAATTGAAAATTACAATATATCCCGAGATCAGATTTATGATAAATTGATAAGCATAATTAAGTTTGTTAATTAATTTTTATGTAATTTATTAATTATGATATTAATTATATTAATTACATAAAAATTACAACTTAAATATATAATAATATTAATTAAATATAAATCTATTGATTAAAATTAAGCAAATTTTAATTGAATAGATCAAAATTTATATTTATTTATTTGGCATGTAATTAACTTAATTACTTTTATATTTCTCACTAATCTATTCTTACTAATACATTCTCACGTGTCCCATCTTCTCTCATTATTCTCACTAATTCATTCTCACGTGTCCCATCTTCCCTCATTTTTCCCATCTTCTTCTTCCTCCTGCATCTTCTTATTCCTTCATTTTCTTCATTCCTTTCATTTTTTCTCTTTTTTCTTTCACCTTTTTCCCTCATCTTCTTCTTAAAAAAAAAAATGCATAAAATATGAGGTATCTCTTGCAATTTCACAATTTGTTTTTTTAGAAGCAGTAGTAATACGCCAAAATCTGGCATTCTACTATTGATAACGCCAATATTTCCGCCATTTTGATACTTGATTGGAGTTCCATTGGCCTCCACCATTTTTGCTTTTTCTATATTTCAAGCTATTTTGGTATTGAGTTGGAGATGATCTTATTATTGTTCATTTTTATTTTTTTCCATTCTTAACTGGTTTTTGGTTTAAAGGCCTTTATATAATTCGTTTTTAGTCTAATTTGTCACTTAATATTTTATGAACAGAATAGACCATACCATCATATAATGATGTGGTATGCCGGAAAAAACTATCAATGTATGAAGTACTCGCGCTATTTTTGAATATGTCATGAGGCAATAATGAAATTTTGAATTTTAAATAAGCTAATTGGATTTAAAATATAAGGATAATTCGGACCAACAACTGATCAAAAGATAAAATGACAACATTAACAATTAAGAGTGGCTGGTATGTCTTTTGCCTTATATTAATGTATATATTAATATATAATAACATATATAATATACAATATAATAAATAGAATATATAGTAGAATTTTTAGTTTAATATGGTATTTAAAGGCCCTCTTGCAATGTTAATAAACTTGCAAAACTAGTAGTCCATTGTCCCATTCCAATTTGGAAGGGCTTTTGCCATCCCAAACTTAGGGAGTGATTCGAATGAAATTGAGGGTTTTATGATTAATTGGTTATAATATCTCCACATTGCTGTTTGGTGCTTGATTGTGATTTCATGGGCTAACTATAGGGGATTCTCTATGTTAAAATTTGTAAATTTTAATTTCCTTTTTAGTTAAACAAATAAAAAAAAATTATTCATGAATATCGTATAATTAAGAGGATTAAACCTATTTAAGAGAGTTATTGATGAGATGCATAACTCAATTCATTCAGTCATTTAAATGAAAATACTTTTTTTTTTTTACAATTTTTATGTTGTTGTTTTGAATTTATTTTGACATAAATGAATTTGACAATTTAAATGGATAAAAATAATATCAAATAAAGTTAAAAAAAACAAATACATTAAGAATGTTTGACCCCGTTTGGAATATCTAAACCTATTTAATGTAAAAATGGAGATTAATTATATTTATGCCTCAGGGTATGGGACAATAGAATAGATAGGAAGAAAAAAGATTTTCTCCAATCTGTCTCGTTATCGCTCCTATTTTTTAGATGAAAACGAGGCAAATGAATCTCCGATACCATCAATGGCAGATGGGTTCAATATAAAGTTTTTCTTTTTTTAGAAAAAAGAAAATAAAGAAATTCTATAAAGAAATTCTATTGAAGTTTGTTTTGTTGTTGTGAAAGATGTTAATGACTTTCCTCCAACTGCAATATCTATAGATATTCCATTGTACTCGAATAAGATTTCAATTTCATGTAGATTGATCAATCCTTGAAATAACATTATAATGCTTCAAATGCATTGAGTAGTTGGCTTTTTATATTATTAGACAGAACAATTACTTTCAGATTCCATTTCTATTTAAATTGGACGATTTTACATCAAATATCATTTTTTTTTTTAGAATTACCACCACTTTATTTATTTATTTATTTTTTCATTTTTATCAAATTTCTTTTCATTCATACCAATTTTTCAATTTTACCTTTTTTTTTTCCTTCTCTTTTCCTTGAACCAAAATTTGCAATCCCTCAAATAGAAGACGATGAGGTTCGGTAATAGAAAAAAATAAACTTAGTGATAGTGGGAGGTGAGGTCATTGGAATAATCGAATCGACACAATACTCCAATTCTCCAAATAATAGAAATGGAGTCGATTGCTACATCAACGACTCGACATTCTTACTAAATCCGATGAAAAGACACATTTTCAAGCCCAAGCAAGCTTTAACTTCCCTCTCCATCTAATCTTCTTCAAATTTCGTACTAAACAACTTTGTTTCAACTAATATTGAGATGAACTGAATTCTTATCAGAATAATATAAATTGATTTTCTGGAATAAATTGACTTTTGGTTCGAATTGTAGGGAAGAGATTCATCGAGACGAAGATTATTACAGATTAGTTTACGTTTGGATTTATGTTGAGAGTAAGCAAGAGATGCTTCTTCAACGACGTGTTGATCCCAAGGATTTGTGACTAGGACAGTGGGCTATCTTAAGTGCTAGCCATATTTCGGTTGGTGACATATCATTTGTGAAGTGTGAACACAGTTTTTTTTTTCCCCAATTTTCTTCTCTTTCATTTTTTTTTTCTTTTAGTGAAAATCATCAAGATATTTTTAAGATATACCTAAAGTATTTCTAAAGTATTTTCAAAGTATATTTAATGTATTCCAAAGAGATTCTCAAGGAATTTCTAAAATATACTTAAAATATTCTTAGGGTATACCCGAAGTATTTCCATTAAATTTCCAAAGGTATATTAAAATATCTTCAAGATATACACAAGATATTCTCATAAAATTCTTAAGAAATTCTCAAGATATACAAAAAATATCATCAAGATATATTCGATGTATTTTCATGGAATTATCAAAGCTATATTGAAGTATCTCCAATGTATACGCAAGTTATTCCTAGGGAATTCTCAATGAATTCTCAAGGCATACACAAAGTATCATCAAGATATATTCAAGGTATTCCCATAGAATTCTTAAAGGTATGCCAAATGTATTCCTAAAATATATCCAATATATTTCAAGAAAATTCTTTTTAGGAAATTTCTTGAGAATTCTTAAGGTTTACTCAAAGTGTTACCGATATATATCCAAAATATCTCTAAAGTATTCCAGAAGATATATCAAATTGTTTGTTTGAGATTTTTCTGACATTTTGAATTTTGATTAAATTATATTCTTCTTCTTAATAATAATTTAATTATTTTTATTCTTGTTCTATTATTGTTTTTTGTAAAAATTGAACTAAGAAAAGGTAAACGAAAGTATGCTAAAGATATATTGTCTTTACATATTTTGGGAGGATTTTAATATTTATATATTCTTGTAATTGCTAAAAGTTTTTTTCAGTAAAATTGAAAAAAAATATTATTAGAAGGTAAAATTGTAATTATTATTATTATTTATTTATTTTTTGTATTTATGAAAAATTCCCTTTAAATTGGCCCTTTTCCAACACTTTTTAACTTTTATGACATCAAGACTTTTGTTTAACAAAAAAAAAAGAAAAAGAAAAATTCTCGAGTAATATTTGTCTGTGATCATTAAAATTAAGCATTAGTTAGTTTACAATAATTAATTTCCCCATTTTGATGGGGTTTATTAGTTGTTTTGTTGAACAGAACACTGGAAGCTGCCTTGCGTAATTAGGTTATCTAAATGGAGCAATTTTTCCAAAATTCTTTGAGCAACCCAACAGGAGAAAAAGCTTAATAACAAACGATTAATAAATGAAGACAAGCTTTGATGATAAAGTCATATTTTTTTTTTTAAAATGACCATTTTTCAATTTGTGGACATCATTCTTATATGCTTGTCTCATACTAATATTCTTTGTATCGTTCTGAATATCATATTTTCTAATCCACTGTCATATAATAGGTAAGAACTAAAATTATATAGAAAATAGTCAAACCAACTTTTTTAATAACCTCAACTACTCATGCTATATAAGAATAATGACAATAATATATAAACAATAAGGAATCAAAAAAATATATATGCGTAAAATCTCTAGCTGAAAATTCATCAATCTTTGTCCAATCAATACCCAGTGGGGAATTCGCAATTCCCATATCCTGCAAGAAAGAAAATCCCCAAATTTAGACAAAATTAATAATGTACACATTAAGCCTTCATTGTTGAAAAAAAATGTAAGCCTTCATTGTTGAAAAAAATGTAATTTCCTGCCTCACTAACTAATCACAAATTTTGTCATATATACGTACGTCAGTGCTGAGTCAATATTACTAAATAGAATTTGTAACTTAAATGTTTATAAGACTAATTCGAAATTGGTTAATTACCTCAATGTTTTAAGTTTCCATGTTTCTTTCTCCTATCAAATACTACAATTCAATCCCATCATTTCAAGTATTCATAGGGAATAAAATCCGAAAATTTTATTAAAATGAATTTATTTTAAAAAAGCAACGATACCATTTTAAGAAAAACTTCAAAATTGATTTTGTGGGATACTATTAATAGATGATTATATGTTAAAAAAAATAAAAATAAAATAGGGAGAGGGGATTTTTATACTTACTAGGGGGTTGAGTGACCACATAAGCCGCACCACCAAAATAACACGTTCCAGCAGCACGGCCTTTCTTTTGATAATAACTGTTGAAAGCATACGAAGCATGTGCCTCTAACGTGTTGGGATTATAGCACGTGGCACCAGACTGAAGCGGACGGCAATCGGCTCCTCCTTCCCCACAAGCGTAATCAAGCGCTTCTTGAAGCTTCTCATCTCCAGCTTTCCCATTGGCCACACACCAGTTCTGTCCCGCCGTCGTTTTTGCTTCTCCGTTGCCATTAATCGGTATCTGACTTTTGTTCCCATTCACTGGCGTCGATTGGCCTCCGCCTAACTCCTCCACCGTGAGCGGTATATCGTATACTTTCTGTTCATCAGGGTAAAACAGCCCATAATTCCTTTCTGATGTGGGACCCGGTTTCTGATCCTCATTGAACAAAGCGAACAAGTAAACGTTAAGTGGGTCCTTGGGTCTTAAAGGGGTCCCACTTCCTGTCAAGACTCTTCTCACTAAATTGCCATTGTACGACGCCGCATTTTCCTCACTAGCACCAATCTCATTCTCGTCTCCGACCGAAGGCCATCCTGTTTCCGTCACAACCATCTTTATGTAGTCGTATTGGAGAGCTGACATGGCAGCGAAAACGGCGTCGAGTTGAGCTTCCATAAGGCTGGTGTATTTCAACCCGTTTCCCGAATCCACCACACCCGAGTTTTCTCTGAACAAAGCGTAGTCTAAAGATATCTCATTTGCATTTGCAGAGTACGCAAAAAATGGGTATGCATTCACCATAAGATACGATCCTGTTTGACTGAGAAATTCAAGCATAGGTTTGATTACTGGTTCGATCAATTCTTGTTTGAATGACCCGGCTGATGATGGGTATGAGCTCTGCAGTGAGCTGAGAGCTACAGGAGATGAGATTTTAATGGAGGAAAGATTAAATTTGACGAGGGAGTTATAAACGTTTTTCATGGCGGGCACAAGGTATTGGGTGGTGTTATTAGGGTCAACAAAAACTTCATTACCTACAGCAATGGCTTCAATTTGAGTTTTGGGGTAATAATGAGAGATATTAGCTTGAACCCAGTTATCGGCGAATGACTGATCGGCGGCAGTGGAGGCGAGGAGCTCGTTAGGAAGAGCAACGACAACGTTTATACCCGAATCGGCAAATGCTGTCAGAACGGTTGAGTCAGTGTCGTAGAGCTTGACACGGGTGATTCCCTGTGATTTTAGAAGCTCCACCACTTTGTCCGGTGAGGGTAAGTTGTCGGCTATTCTGCCATAGTTTACTCCAATTGTGCCCGCCCCATCTGCACACTCATAAACAGAGAACGCCATTAACAACCATAATCAACAAAACAGAACAAGCAGAAGATTTGAATAGCAAGTAGAAATCTAAAAAAAAAAAAAGGCCATACCTGTAACTATGAAGGAAGAAAGAAGCAAAACAACACAAGACAACGGGAATGCAAAGAATACCATCCTCGAAGAACAGAGCATTAGAAACAGAGTACAGAGAGAAGGAGAGAGAGAGAGATTGGTCTCTTAATTTGGAGTGGAATAAGTTAATATTTATAACGGGGTTTGTATTAAAGAGTGGGCCCTACGTGGAGGAATGGGGATAGTAAACAGATTTCCATTTTTCCCACCACTGCCGAAACTAATGGAACCACACACACCTACTTGACCGTTTGATTCAATCTTATAATATGATGTTTGTACTAGCAAAGATTTTTAGTTCTGTCTTGTGATATCAGAGACGTACACGTGGCTAAGATGAGATCAAGATCATGGGTTTTTCTTACCAACTGTAGCAGTAAGGTGGCCTACCTCTGACTCGTATGGTGTGATATTTGTTTATGGACAACGGATCTTTTACAATAATTTGTAACCATGATTTAGGTGAAAATTAGAAATTGTCGTTTTCATTTTTCACTTAAATTTGAACGTTGCTCTCTGTTTGTCTGTTTGTGATTATTCTCTTCCAGTTTGGTTATCATTGTTTACACAATTGTAGAGATTTCGTTTCCATCTAAAAATTATATTCCTTTATTTCACTGTTATATTCTTAATCTCGGATATATATATGATTTGAAAGTCTAATTACAAAAAGAGTTAATAGTTCAATTATAGAAAAGTTATTATAGTTACATTTTTTTTAGTTTAAACTTCTCTAACGACACATATTATTATGTTTAAAATCATATTAGAAATTATAGGTGTCTTCTTCCTTTTTTAGAAGTTTTGAATTCTAGTTATGATTACAAATTACATTTAAAATTTGAGAGAAAACACTTTAATTCTTATGAGATTAATTATACGGTACCAATCTAAATTGGATGATTAAGATAAAAAAAAAGAATTAAACAAACCATATGAGAGATAGTTGAATGTACATGTTAGCTAAAAATTGTAAAAAAAATAACTACTCTTCATATTATTTATATAGGAAAATGCAAATTGTTTCCAACAATAATATTTAATATTACATTAATTGCTGCTTGAATTTATACAAATGCATCATGCTACTCATAGTCTAAAGCTAGTTAATTGGACGTTAATTATTTAATTTGAATATTGAATTGCTTTCTAATAAAATTTTCACCAAATTGAGAAATGATTTAAATATTATGTGCCTAAACTAAACACATTAAAATTATCATAAGCTTACATCATCAATTATAATTTGTTGGTAAGTCACTGTCAAATTATCACATGCCGAGTTGAAATTCGAAAACATATCATATCAGTGATTAATTTTATGCATGATGTATTAATAATTGATGTGTAACAAATACTCTTTGACATTATTGAATCAATAATATTACAAAGTCTAATTTATTTTGTGCTATTTTGTTTTATCTGTATTAAAATATTAATATTTTAATATAAATTTGATTAATATAAGTAGGCTAATAAAGTAATAGTATTTCAATACAGATTAAGTGGAAAATAGTCCAAAATAGATAAAGTAAGTAACATTTTTCTTATGGAATATGAAAAAAAGGAAGTTCAATCATGAAATTTTCATTTCGCATGGCAAACTTTTAATCATAGCAAGCTACTGGTTTGTTTGGTTGTTTGATAGAAATCATTTTCACAAAGTTCAGACTAAGCAAGAAGACTTAACACCCAAGCATTTCAAATTTCCTCTATTTTGTCTACTTTGGCTGCATGTTCAGAAGCAATTATATTTATTGCTATTGACTTTGCTTATCATTTATTGTCAATTTGTTGAGAAAAATGATATAAATTCTAATTCCATGCATTATGATTTATGGTAATAATTGTTATTATAATGAGAAGGAAAGGCAAACCAATATTTTCGCAACCTTTAAAGGTGTGTTTAGTAAAATTAACTAATAATTTAGTTATAAGTTGATAATTTAACATTAAGTTGATAATTTACTAATTTATTAAAAATATTTGATAAAACTAGATAAAAATTGTAAAATGATATAATAATAATAATAATAATAATAATAATTCAATCTAATGTTGTATTTTAAAAATAGTAAAATTGTGGTAATTTATATTCTGTCATATAACTAAAGAACAAGCTAATTGATGATCATTAACTGTACATATTATTTGATGAAAGTTGGGTGGTTGAACTAAACAAGAACACAAAATAAAAAAATATTTAAGACCTAGAGTTTTTAGGTGAGAAATAAAAACAATGTTATTAAGTAAAAAGAATGAGGGTATATTAATTACATAAAAAAATCCCTAACTATGTAATTTGTTGCAATTATATCCATTTGTTGCAATTATATCTGATGTTTTAAAAATTTGAGTTTAATTATATAAAATTCTATTATCGTAACAAATTTAACATTGGTGTTTGTTGAACCACACTTAGAAACTAATTGACTCTGATATGATTGCCTAATCATTTTGATATGTCATTGGATTGAGTTTGATTAACAATATATGTCAGCGGTAGCTAGATTCAAAATGTCATTCAATAATACCGATGCTAAATTTGTTACAAAAATAAAATTGAATATATCTGTGATAAAGTGCAAAGTTCATAATTTTTTGTGTAATTAAACAAAAAAAATAATAATTTACTAGATTATTTTTGAATGCTAATAAGAATAGCTTATTTTTTAGAAGATTATAATATAACTTTTTTTAAAATAATCTACTTTACTAAACACAGAATTACGGGTTAAAATAACATAAAATTCTGATAAATTATATTATACTCTATATTATAATTACTAACCTTATCAAGCTTATTTAGTAGCCGACTTAATACTTATGAAAGTCATGAGAGACCTGTCCAGCAAATAACTCCGAAACCATTTCCATTTCTATTTTGTTTCCTTCATAAAATTTATTTTTCCCATTTTCATTATTTTATTCTTAGCTTGATTAACAAGCTTAATTCAATAGTTTTTCGTTTTTTGTTTTAAATTCATTTTCACATTCTTCCATTTTTCAGAATTGTTTTTCCATTTATACTTTAGCTCAGTTATAAATCAAGTCTATTTTATTTAGTATAATTGATACATATTCATACAACAAGAGTCCTTGGTAAGATAAGAATTTAAAATGCATAGAATTAGAATTAGGATTAATTATCAAAAAAATACTCAAATCCTATAAAAAAAACTCAACTTTTGGTTTTTTTCCCAAAAATAACTTCCAATAAAAAAAGTTATGGTTTCGTCTTATATGACCACCGAAATTTTTTGTAAAAAAAAAAAGATAATCAGCCTAAATTTGCTTACTCATCAGAATATTGGGACAAATGTATAATATATAGAAAAATGAAGGATTAAGTTTTCAAAAAGACCCTTATCTTCATCTTTTCTCATAATATACAGTGCTTCATCTTCTCCCTCACCCAGTGCCGTGTCTCTTTGCATGCTTTAGAAAGAGCAATTCCAGCTCGAAAGAGAGTGGGAGAAGAGGGAAAAAGCAACTTGATGGTCAACGCAGTGTCGAGGAGCAAAGGCAGGCGAGGGCTATATTGGTGGAGTTGTTCTTGTTGTTGTTAGAATATAAGAGTATTGTTAATTCAATATTCAAATAAAATGAGAAGATGAAGGTAGAACAAATCTGAGTCATGTGTTCCACACAATGTCCTTAAGATAAATTCACCTCCTACCAACAGTATTTAGGAAAATCGGCGTTTGTCTACCAGGATACAACATATATCAAGTAGATATTGAACATACAGCACTCACTTACAGCGAACTGATTATATGTCACTCACTTACAACGAATTGATTATATGTCACTCTCTCTATCACTTTGAGAAAAAAAGAAGAAGATTTTCCTAATAATAGCAAAAATCTAACTCCAAAACTCAAACCAAGAATTCCTATTTATACTAGATGGAAGAGATATGAGGTTAATTGTGATTAATCTCTTTAAAGGCTGTCAATTATGTCTTTGTAACATTCAAATAATGGTGAATTTAATATTTGAAATATTAGAAAATGAAATTCCAAAAGACAAGAAGCTAAAAGAAAAATCTGGAAAACAATCCACATGGGAGTATGAATTAGCTTGCACACACTGTAGCACAACGACACGAGCGTATGGAATCCATACAGGAGTGTCAGAAGCATGACCGTATGAAACGAAATGGGAGTGTGGAATCAACACTGTGTACACACAACGATACAACCGTGTGGAATCCACACGGGCGTGCCAAACCCCTGGTCTTGTAAAACGACACGGGAGTATTGCTTCAATTTCTAGAAATAAAAATGTAAAAATTGGGCTTGGTTTGAACCATAGAATTTTGGCCCGACATTCGTGTACTCAGGTCACACACTCATGTATTGGCCTATCTCAGACCATTGATTTGCAGCCCCTCTGCACCTGAGTGTGCGTGAGAGAGCCTTCCATGCTACTTTCTTACCCATGTAAGAATATATCTTACTATATAAACACAAGTCCAATTTTACATTTTAGTAACGTGAGACAATTCTCACTTTCACTTTTTCTCTTTATATCTCCTTAGTTTTGAGCTTCAATTTCTATTCACACATTTTCCGTTTTGAGCATATGAATACATTAATTCATAATTTTCATGTCAAGAAATGCATATTTGGGTCTTTCTTTTAAAACCGAGTTGTAGGACTCACCTGAATTATCCTCTCAAAATAGCTTGTAATCACAAATTTTCCAACAGTTGTAGAGGGGGCAAAGGTGGAGCGACTATTGTCAAGGTTAGGGAGAGGAAACTTTGAACTAGAAATGAGCCATGAACAATGAAATAAGAGGCACGAATATAGATTTGACTAATAGTCTATGCTCCACTTAAATAAAAACTAAATAAATGTGGTATTTTCTCTTCGTTTTCTCCATTCTTATTTCCAATTTAACGGTTTAGATTTTAACTATTTCATTATATTTTTTTCTTTTTCAAACTTGTGCCGTCATTCTCAAAATCCAACTAATTGCTCTATAGAGAAAAATATTACCCAAACAATCACCAAAAGAAGAAGAGGGGGGAGGGGGTGGTTTATGAATTGCTAGAAAATTAAAATCTTTTGCACACAACAAAATAAGAAAGAGATAAGAGTCTACTAAAATTTGCACACAAATTTTATAGAGGTTCGGGTATTAACTAATCTTACTTCTCTCCCCAATCATAATTGGTTGTTCACTAATCTAATATTTTATATTACAAATGGAGTTTTATCTAGCTCACTCCCAGCTAAGTGTTTTCACTAGGCTAATACTCAATCCAAATTTCTCTTGTATTGTAATAGCTCACATAACAACTAATTCCTTGTAATTTGGCTCACACACTACCTAATTACAAGATAATCTAAGTGTTTAAGGCTAACACTTGAACCCTTACAAACAATTAATGAAATAGAGATTGAGAAAACAAATTACAAGAGTTTTGGCACCTAGAAAAGGTACTTAGAAAGTAGTTGGATATCATAAATGGCCTTTTGGTAGGGTATTTATATTGATTATACACCAATTAGCTGTTACAAACTGGTGTCATAACTCTTCTTAACATTCTCTTATAAGTGCATTTAATGCTGTTTGAAAAGTCTATGTCTTGGTCGGGAAGTAGGGTATCCTGATTGAGATTGTCCACGTGTCATTAGGACATTAGATGATAGCTCTAATGACTAGTTCCTAGTCAAATTTTGCAGTCGGGATACAACCTGTCCTAGGCAAGATGTTCATTTTAGAAGGTTGACCTGTATCTTTGACTTATGAGAATCGAGCATCTCCCGGTCGGGATACTGGTCTAGTAAACTTGGCCATTTTGACTTATGGTGATGATGTGACACTTCCTAGTTGAGGCACTTTCTAACGGTTATAACTTTTCAAATTTTCCAGTTGGGACTCCATATGTCCTGAGCAGGATGGCACTTGTCCTGGTCATGACAATTCATTTTCCTAGGCGGGATTCGCTATTGGAACTCAATGACCTTTTGTCCCGGCCATGATGCTCTTCTCTCGGGTGGTATAATTATTCTAAGTAGGATTTTGGTGTCTCAAGCGAGACTTGCACATCCTCAGCCTTTGAGTTATTTGTTTATATAGCAAATGAATGCCAATTGACTTGAAACTTAAAACACTATCAAAACAACATTAAAAGAGAATATTAGTAGCATTTAATTTGATTGTCAAGATTAAAATAGAGACTAATCACCTTAAGGTCAACAAAAAAATTGTAGAGCCTTCGATTGATTTGTTAAAGCAGAAGCTTATCATTCAACATGATTATTTGTTTCTTAATGGTGATGTTAAGACCAACCTTGTTCTAGATTTGTTAAAGAATTGTGATAACATTTCACTTCCAATCTTCGATCTTGCAAGGCATAAAATCTTGAGAATGGCATATCGGGAGGTGGTCCAACATGGTCACTTCGACGATATAGACACACAAGGAAATAAAAAGAACTTAATTCGATTTTAAATGAAATGATTAATAAGTTAAAGGATTAAAAAGGGAAAAGAATTTAATTGGATCCAAAATCAAATAATTATAAAGTTGGACGGTTAAAAGAAAATGCAAATAAATTATATTTAAAAGAATTTAAGATTTAAATATATTATATTATATTATTATAATAAGAGAATAATATTGTATATATTATTTTATTAATATATTATTAAAAAAAAGAAAAAAGAAAACCCAAAAGAAAAGCACACGCCTGGCCAAGTGAGGGCTACAGACATTGTTTGTAATAGCCAATCGTGTTCCACGCCAAGTGATCCCTTCACACGCACATGTTGAGTATTTGAGCAGATTATTAAAACACATCGTATTATATGGCTCTTCTACAAATATACCCCTTTTACACAATAACCTAGGCACAACTCTTATGATTTTTTTTTTCCTCAGCCGTCATACTCCACCATTTCGTGAGACCCAAATTTCTTTGTTCTCTCTAGACTCACATATACCTCCTCCCACTTGTGAACAAAGAATATCAATGTTATTTTAATTCCAGCATTTTCTTTCTTTCCATACTTTTAACAGTAAGTAATTTCAGTTCTCTATTTTAATTTTTGGGTATAGATACAGATTTGGGTTTTTAATTTCTAAGAACAGAAAATGTTGGTTGTTAATCCTTGGTATTTATTTTAACGTGTAAGGGGACATTTCAATCGGTCGAGACACCACCATACCGAGAAATATTGTTAGGATCAATTTTAGAGGCTCCAAAATTAAGGTATGTACATATACTCAAAATTATTTGAAGATTTATTTTATTGTGTGTTTGATTTATTTGGGTGAATTATTGTTTGATGATTTTATAGATTCAAAATAGAAAATCAATATAGGATATGAGAAATTGTCCGTGTTGTTGGGTTTTTGAAATTAATTGTTAGAATAATTTTTGTGCGAAATTATGAATTAAAGATACTGAAAAATTGAGACTGTGAGGAGACTTTCAATTTATGAATTTTAAATTAAAGGCAAATAATGACTAAAGTACTTTAGTGTGGCATATCATAAATTATGATCATGAATGATTTTTGATAATTTGAGTCTTTTAGCCTATTAAATTGAACTTTAATAGACTTAAAATATCAACCTATGTATATAAAAGTTCATGAATCAAACAAGAAGCACAACATCCACATTAATCAATTAAGGAACATATAATTTACATAAACATATTTATACGTGGAAAAACATGATTTAAAATTTTTCAAAACAATGTACTCCTATTAAGCATATCAAACTATCTTTTTATAAAACAAAACCTTTTATCATTTAGGAGGTTGATAAAAATATCCGCCAATTGGTTGTTAGTGTCAATAAAATCTAACAACACATCACTATTTTGGATATGATTTATTAAAAAATGATGTCTTATATCAAAATGTTTGCTTCTAGAATGTTGAATGAGATTTTTTGAGAGATTTATTGCACTAGTATTATCACATTTGATAGGAATGTGATCAATCACTTGGCCATAATCCTTGAGTTGTTTCATCCAAAGAACTTGAGTGCAACAACAACCTTCTGCCACATATTCGCTTCGGCGGTGGATAAGACAACCGAAACTTGTTTCTTGCTATGCCAAGAAAGTAAGCATTTATCAATAAAGTGACAAGTTCTGGATGTGCTTTTTCTATCCAAAAGACTACCAGTATAGTCAGCATCCAAAAAACCAATAATATAAAATGAAGTATTCCAAGGATACCATAGGCCTAGATGCATGGTGCCATGAAAATATTACAAAATCTTTTTTTCCGCATTTAAATGTGTTTCTTTAGGACATGATTGAAATCTAGCACACAAACATACACTGTACATAATGTCAGGTCTAGAAGTTGTTAAATAAAGAAGTGAGCCGATCATACCTCTATAAAACTTTTCATCAATAGCTTTACCCTCTTCATCTTTGTCTAATTTTGTTGATGTACCCATTAGAGTCTTGGCATTCTTGCATTCATCTATCCCAAACTTTTTGATCAATTCCTTAGTGTACTTGGATTGGTTGATGAAGATGTCATCTTTATTTTGCTTAATTTGGAGTCCAAGGAAAAATTTGAGCTCACCCATCATGCTCATTTCAAATTCTCTAGTCATACACTTGGCAAAAATTTTCATTAATAATGTCATCAACATAAATTTGAACAATGAGAGTGTCATACTTATGTTTTTTTAATAAAAAGAGTTGTATAAACATGCCCTTTTGAAAATCCATTATCTATAAGAAATGCATTATGTCTTTCATACTCTAGGGGCTTGCTTTAATCCATATAAAGCCTTAGTGAATTTATAGACAAGGTTTGGAAAAGCATGATCTTCAAAATCGGGAGGTTTCTTTCAAACCTCCAATTCCTTGGTAGCTCATTGGTTTCTTACTCTTGAGCTTGGGATTGCTCCTTCTCTTGAAGTTGTTCCTTATGTTCCTCATCAAGATCATTCTTCTTTATTGATTTCTATTGTTCCACTTGATCAAGATTGAGATTCTCCATAAAACCTACAACATCATCCAACGGAATACCTTTCCCAAGATCAAGTCTATGGGATTCATCAAAATTAACATGCATAAACTCTTCTACACCTAATGTTCTATTTTTCCTTTCAACTACCCTATTTTGTTGAGAAGTTCTTGGTGTGGAAAAATCATGAGAAATACCATTTTTTAAACAATAGTTTTCAAAGATATCATTTTCAAACTCTTTGCCATGATCACTTCTAATCTTAGGGATACAATATCCTTTCTCATTTTGGACTCTCTTGGCAAAGTGCTTGAATTTTACTAAAGGCTCTATAAGCTTTGCTAGAGGTGGAGCGACCAAGAAATATGCCCTTATCCTATTTTGAGGCAAATTTTCTAAGGTTGTCCTTGGTATTTAATTTGAAGCATTTACAACCAAATACTTTATGATATGAGATCTTGTGTTTTCTTCCATTCCAAAGCTCATAAGAGGTTTTATTTAAAATTGGTCTTTTGAAAACATGGTTTGCAATATAACATGCGATATTAGTGGCTTCTGCCCAAAAGTAGGTTAGTAGACTATACTCATTAAACATTGTTCTAGCCACACCCAAGCTAGCAACTTTACTAGGTCCAAACAAGGTCTAGAGGTACTTACAATATTTTTGTGTTTGAATGATGATTTGTGTTGCTTCCCTCTTTGACAAGGCTCACAAGTCTTATCCTTTAAATATTTGACCTTTGGGAGCCCATCTACTAGTTCTTCCTTGCTAAGGCTTTGAATTAATTCCATACTTGCATGCCTAAGTCTTTTATGCCATAGCCAAGATTCTTCACTAATAGACACAAGACAACTAGAGGAAATATTAGTTAACTTGTGTAAGTCAATTATTTAAGTATTGCCATCTCTTTCTCCTTTGAATACCTTTTAACCATTTAAAGAGATCACTAGACATTCATTGGAGCTAAAGCTGACTTTGTTTCCCTTATCACATAATTGACTCACACTTAAAAAGTTGTGCTTCAACCATCAACAAACATTACATCATCTATGATTGAAATACCATTAAGTCCTATGGAACCAATGCCAATTACCTTACCTTTATCATTGTTTCCAAAGGTAACCTTACCTCCATCCATACATTTGAGACTTGTTAAGAGGTTTTTGTTTCTAGTCATATGCCTTGATCATCCACTATCCAAGAGCTATACATTTTCATTGCTTCAAGATTTAAGGCATACCTATATAACATAAATTCAAGTTTGGCTTTTAGGTACCCAAACAAACTTGGGTCCTTAGGGGTTAGTTCTTGAGAGATCCTAATGGGATTTTCTTATCAAACAATGAATGTTAATGTGCCCAAACTCCATGCAATAGTGGCATTGCTTAGTCTTGAAAGGCTCTTGCCACTTCGCTAGGGGTTTTGGCCTTATATCCTTCTTGTTTGAAACATAAGAGGAAGTACAACAACAAATACAATCTTGTGTAGTAGGTGCTTTCCTAGGTGTATGCCTCTTGTGTAAGAAGGCATGGTTGGCCTTTTGAGGTTTTCCTCTTGAGCTAAGTGAGCCTTTGCTACTTCTCCTTTAAGTAGGGGCTTTAGTATGTGATTTGTTTTTAGCCTTAGAAGCACCTACCTCAATTGAGGAGGTTTGTGGTGTGGAAGCTTTTACAAAAGTAATTCTAGGTATGGATGAAGATGATGCTCCATTAAAGCCTAAGCCATGTCTCACTAAGGGAGATCTTTGAGATACAATGAGGGTATCCAAACTTTCCTTCCCTTTGTGAAATTTAGAAATAGAGAGTCTCAATTCCTCAACCTCATTTTTCAACACATTGTTTTCTTTAAGTAAAAAATTGGTTGAGGGTCTAGATGAAAACTCATCTAATGACTTCTTAAGAGAAGCATTAGAAGTTTTTAACTCTTCTACAACCTTTTGAAGGTTAGATAAATCATCCTAAAGTTTGGAGCTATTTTTTATTATGGAAATCAACTTTCTTTTTTTTATCTCTCTAATTCTAGACTCATAACCTCAATAAGATCATCATCATCATCATCATCATCATCATCATCATCATCATCATCATCACCACCACCACCACCAAAAGCATTTAATGTAAAAGAGAAAGAAGTGGAAGTTACCTCATTAGAGTTATCCTCTAAAGCTATGAATCATAAGTTGGCTACACCTTTTTAGCTCTCCTCATCATCACTTGATGTAGGATCATCCCATGTAGCTTTATGGCCTTTGTCTCCTCCATCCTTGTGAGACTTGCCCTTGTACTTCTTGAGCCAGCCTTGGACTTTCAAATTTTATGTGGCATTTCTTTCCATTTTCATAGCACTTCATCTCCTCTTTGTTCTTGTTGAAGTTGGATAAGGAGCCTTTGAACCTTAAGGCCCTTTGTTTGTAGTTTTTAATAGTCCCATACTTGTTTACTATCATTCTCTTTACTTTTCTAGATAGCATGACTATCTCCTCATTCTCTTCTTCGCTTGCCCCATCATCACTAATGAGGTCAAAGTCTTAAACCTTTGAGAAGGTGGTGCCTGTCTTGAGAGCAAAAAGCTTTTTCTTCTCTCTTTCTCCTTCAAGCTCCTTTCCCTTCACAAGAGCCATCTCATGTGTTAGAAGCTTGCCAATGAGCACATCGGTGAGAATGGTGCTCAAATTCTCATTGGCTTCTTTTATAGCCGCCACCCTTGAACCATAGTCCTTCATTGGAAGACTTCTTAAGATCTTGTTATTTACATCTTTAAGGCTTGTATGTCTTCCATATTTCTTTATGTTGTTGATGATGGAAAGTAGGTGGTTTGTCATATCGGTGATGGTCTCATTAGGCTTCATCTTGAAGAGTTCATATTCATTCATTAGGAGTTAAATCTTCCTTAAATGAACTTGCTTTGTGCCTTCATGGTATTTATCCAAAGTCCTCCACATACTATAGACGGTTGAACAATGTTGAACTCTCCCACACTCTTCAAGAGATAGAGAGAGCTTGCTAGGATGGCCATAGCCTTTTTGTTCTTACCATTTGCTCTTTTGTCTGGTTCAATCCACTCATCTCTTAAAAGAGGTTCATCTTCTCCTTCAGCGGTCTTCTTTATTGGTGGAGTCCATTCCTTGTGAACATGATCCCACACATCAATTCCTTCACTATCCAAGTATGCCTCCATTCTAAACTTCTAATGGGCATAGTTTGACCCATCAAAATAAGGTTTGAGGCTTTGGAATCCTTCTTGGGCCATTGTAGATCTTTGCTAGAGCTGATGAAGCTTCTAGACCTTGCTCTAATACTAATTGTTGCCTAAACAATCATCGGGGGGGGGGGGGGAGGGGGGGATGAATTGGTGGGAAAATAAAAATTGTTGCATACATAAGGAAGCTAAAAGATAAAAGAGACGGAGACACAAATTTTATTGTGGTTCAGGTGTTAACTAACCCTACTCTCTCCAATCACAATTGGACATTCACTAATCTAACCACTTAGATTACAAATGGAGTTTTAGCTAGCTCACTCCCAATTAGGTGTTTTACCAATGCTAACACTCAATCCAAATTTTTCTTGTATTTTGATGGCTCACACAATAACCAATTCCTTGTAATTTGGCTCATACTACCTTATTACAAGATAACCCAATTGTTCTAAGGCTAACACTTGAACCCTTACAAAATAATTAATTGAAGAAAGATTGAGAAAATAAATTGCAAGAGTTTTGGCACTTAGAATGTAGTTGGATTTATTAAATGGCCTTTTAGTAGGGTATTTATACTGATTACCCACCAATTAGCCTTTACAAATTGGTGCAATAATTTATTCTAACGTTCTCTTACAAGTGCATTAAATGATATATGTAGATAGGGGTTCTCGGTTGGGATCATTGGTTTTCCGATCGGGAAATAACCTATTTTGACACGTGGCATCTTCTGGTTGGCTGAACGCTCCAACAGCTGGTTCCTATATGATTTTCCCAGTTAGGATTTCTATTTTTCTTATCCCTTTTGTTGTATTTAATGTTTAAAATTAATAAATACCTAATATTTTTTCTTATTTCTTTCTTCTTTTATGACCTAAGAGCTTGATATGGTATTATACTTGTGCTAATTCTTTTTTATCTTGACAAAAGGGGAGAAATATGAGAAATATATAAGCAAAATGAAAAAAAAAGTCTAAACATATTCGTAGTATTTTCAGTTAAGCAAAAAAGTTTGACTTTTTACACTTTAGTTGACCATATGAATTAAACATGATAACAAAATCAGATTATCTAAAATCTTGACATAATAATTTGATCATATGTCAATTTCAATTATGTATGCTCAATTTTGTTATTTTTCTTGGTTTGATTGTCAAAATCAAAAAGGGGGAGATTGTTAACCTTAGCATAATTAATCTTTATTTTAATCTTGACAATCAAATTAAGTGTCACTAATATATTTATCTAAGTGTATTTTTGCAGCATACAAAGTTTCAAGACAACAGGCCAACAATTACTTAGTGAACAAGTTGAATAAACAAAATGGCCTATAATGCATGCTCGCGCACAGATGTTTCAGGAGAGTGAAAGTGAAAGCGCTATCACACCTATGAAAATCACGCTCGAGCTTTTTACTGTCAAGATCGTTGATAGAAACTTTAACCAAAGCATACCATGTGTCATAACGACTTTATAAACTTTCAAAACTCCTACTTGGGACACAAATCCCGCCCAAAAAATGGATGTCACATTTGGAAAAGTCCTGATGCAAAATGATCTTTGAGATCCAGAAGCAAATGCAAACTGGGAAAATTGTCATCTCATTTAAGACATCAGAAGCGCGATCAGGAATTTGAAACGTGCTTGCAATTCTTTGCTGATTGGACTAGCCGTTATAGAGTCGTTGCATAAAGGACCAATCAAAGGCTGCCACGTTGAAAGCACCAATGGACACTTGCAGAATCGTGATCGCGATTAAGAAAGCGTGCTCCCAATTTTACTCTAGTAGACAACTTTTAATCATTCATCTTTAGAACGTTGAAAATAGTTTTGGCACCATATGTAATGACTAATTGGAAATATTATAGATAGACCTCTAAAAGGCCTTTGAACATAACAACTTAATTTTAAGTGTGCCAAAACTCTTGTAATTTTATTTCTTGTCTCTTTTGTAAGAAAGGTTTGAGTGTCAACCTTAAATAATTGGGTATAAGTTGTAAGAGTGATCCTAGTGAGAAAAACTCTTGTTTGGGTTATGTGTGAGCCTGTTCAAAATACAATGGATTGGTTATTGTGTGAGCTATTAAAACATAAGGAATTTGGGTTTGGTGTGAGCTTGAGAAAACACTTAGTTGTGGGTGAGCTAAGAAGACTTTCAAGTTATGAGTTAGCTAGAAAACTCTCTTGTAATCTCAAGTTGAGATAGTAGAACTCCCAATTGCAGTTGGGGAGAGGACTAGGGTTTGTTAACACCCAAGCCTCTATAAACAATTTGTGAGCGTGATTCCTAAAACATTCAAAGAAATCCATTACGCTGAAAATTTATATTTGCCACCAATTCAACCCCCTTTCTTGGTGCACCATCACTCCAATAGTAAGGTTGAAGAGCTTAGAAACTCAATTTCAAAATTATATACATATTGTATCTTAAAGACCTCCTTTAGTGAGACATTGTCTAGGCTTGAATGAAGCTTCAACATCATCATCTCTACCAAGCTTAATATTTGTGAAGGCTAGCACACCACAAACCTCATCCATTGAGATAATTGGCTCTAAAGTCAAAGGCAAGGCACACGCCAAAGCCATTACTCAAAAGAAGAATAGTAAGAGCTCATATGGGTCAAGAGGGAAACCTCAAAAGACTAACCATGCCTTTTTGTATAAAAGGCAAGCACATAAGGTTACACATATCACACAACATTGTGCTTGCTTAAATTCTTTTCATGTTGTGAAACCTAAACCCCATGCAAAGTGGCAAGAAACGTTTAAGTCTAAGCAATTCCACTATTGTATGAGATTTGGGCACATAAACAAGTATTGTTTTATAAGGAAGGCTCATTGGAAACCTTTTAGAGCTAACCCATATGGATCCAAATTTGAATAGGTACCAAAAATTGTTTGATTTTTTTGTAAGTTGCCCATAAGTGGTCAAAGGCATATGCTCAACAAAATGTCTTCTCTCAAGTGATCAATCCCATTAAACTCAAACTTGACTTAAAGTAAGGGGGAGCTATTTAAAGAGGAGATCACAAGAGAACAATCTGTATGAAAAAGTGCCTCAAGATCATGGAACAATCTTCGTATTGATAAGCATTCTCTAAACTCAATTTTATACTTTAAAATGCTATACTTATCTTGATATTTTTGATATATGTTTGTGTGACCAACAATTGATATCATTTATTGGCAATTGATAACATTTGTTATTTTTATATCCTTATTATGTTTTAGGATTTTTTTTATACTATAATCTTTTGGTATCAAGTTATTTAATCTTTTAATATTCTCTCTTTATGCCCTATGTGATTGACCATATGCTATACTTGCTTATATATATTTTTTTATCTTAACAAAGAGGGAGAAATATAAGAAAACATAAGCAGAATATAAGAACGTAAAGGGGGAGAGACCTTTAGAAAACATAGAGATCTAAAAATTGTGATTTGTTTATAATGGAACATGATAATCAAAACAAATTGGCTTGAAACTTGACATATTTGCTTTTCAATATGTTAATTTCTTTTTTGTATGCTCAATTTTATTATTTTGCTCAGTTTAATTATCAAAATAAAAAAGGAGGAGATTGTTGACCTCAGGGTGATTGATCTCTATTTTGTCAATCTTGACAATCAAATTAAATGTTACTAATGTCTTCATCTAGTGTTGTTTTAATAGTGTACAAAGTTTCAAGTCAATTGAACTTGGTTTGCTTAGTGAACAAACCAGTCAAATGTTGAAGGACAGTTTCCCCCTCGAGAAAAAAGTTTCCCCCTCGAGAAAAAAGTTTCCCCCTCGAGAAGTGCTCAATTCCAGCATTCCAAGCTTCAAGTCAAAAGTTCCAGAAAGTTGTTTCGACTGGGAATTATGGTTTCCCGATTGGGAAACATGTTTTCATGACCAGGAAACTCTTATCACAACCGGGAATTTTGATTGAGACTAACTATTGAAGAAAATGAAAAATCCAAGACTACCACTTGTAAAGCTCCAACAGATATATGAATTTCCCAACCGGGAAATATGGTTTCCCAACTAGTTAATTGTCTCTGATGGATAACTTTTAATCATTCATCTTTAGAACGTTAGAAATAGTTTTAGCATCATATATAATGACTAATTGGAAGGTAAACATTATAAATAGACATCCAAAAGGTCTTAGAAAATAAGAACTTAATTTTAAGTATGCCAAAACTCTTTCGAACATTCTAAAGATGAATGATTAAAAGTTGTCCAATAGAGATAGTTTCCCGGTCAAGAAATTCATATATTTGTTGGAGCCTTACATGTGGCAGCCTTGGATTTATCATTTTCTTCAACAGCTAGTCTCAGTCAAATTTTCTGTCATGACAAGAGTTTTCCGATCATGAAAACATATTTCCTGGTCGGGACAACTTTCTGGAACTTTTGACTTAAAGCTAGGAATGTTGGAATCGAGCACTTCCTGAGGGGAAACTTTTTTCTCAAAGGGGAAACTTTTTTGCCAAGGGGAAAATTGTCCTTTAACATTTGACAGATTTGTTCACTAAGCAAATCAAGTTCAATTCCAAAACTCTTACAATTTTATTTCTCATATCTTTTGCAAGAAAGGTTTAAGTGTCAACCTTAAACACTTAGGTATAGGTTGTAAGAGTGATCCTAGTGAGAAAAACTCTTATTTGAATTGCGTATGAGCTCTTAAAAAACACAAAGGAATCAGTTGTTATGTGAGCCATTAAAACACAAGGGATTTGGATTTAGTGTAAGCCTTGAGAAAATACTTAGTTGTGGGTGAGTTAGAAAAACTCTCTAGAGTTGTGAGTTAGCTAAGAAACTCTCTTATATCTCTAGTTGAGATAGTAGAACTCCCAATTGCTATTAGGGAGAGGACTAGGGTTTGTTAACACCTGAACCTCTAGTGTTAGAAGAGAATGACATATGAAATTTTATAGAGGTTCGGGTGTTAACTAACCCTACTCCTCTCCCCAATTGCAATTGGGTATTCACTAATATAATCCTTAGATTACAATGGAGTTTTAACTAGCTCATTCCCAACTAGGTGTTTTCAATCAAGTCTAACACTCAATCTAAATTTTCCTTGTGTTTTAATGGCTCACACAACAACCAATTCCTTATAAATTGGCTCACATTACCCAATTACAAGATAACCCAAGTGTTTTAAGGCTAACACTCGAACCCTTACAAAGCAATTAATTAAAGAAAGATTGAGAAAATAAATTGCAAGAGTTTTTGGCACTTAGAAAGTAGTTGGATATATTAAATGGAGTTTTGGTAAGGTATTTATATTGATTTCCCACCAATTAGCCATTATAAATGAGTGTCATTACTCTTTCTAACATTCTTTTATAAGTGCATTTAATGCAGCCTACAGATAGGGGTTCTCGGTCGGAAAATGACCTATTTTGACACGTGGCATCTTCTAGTTGGCTGAGGGGTCCAATGGCTAGTTTCTATATGATTTTCCCAGTTTGGACTCCTTGTGTCCCGGTTGGGACCTCTTCGATGATGCCATAGTTAGGTCCTGGGTTTGCTGGCTTCGAATGCTTCCCGGTTGGGACAACCCTTCCCGATTGGGACAACCCTTCCCGGTCGGGACATTGGTCAGCTTGACTTGGTCCTTTTGACTTCCAGATGATGTGGCACACTTTGAAATGTGGTATATGAAAAAGAGAAAATGTGATCTAAACATGATATACCACACATTTAGATACTTAGCTTAAAAAAAGAAAGGAAGGAAAGGTATAATTGGGCTAATAATCTCTTTCTTCATCACTTGCCTCTTCTTCTTCTTTACTATCCTTTTCCTCCTCTCTCCCTCAAATGGAGGAGCCGCTTTAAAGCTATAAGTGCAAATATTAAGATTTATTTACCCTTGGATGCTTTTAATGTCCAAGTGGAGATGTTGCATCATATCCCTCATGGTGTTGAAGGATTGCATTTGAAATTCATAAAGACGTTGCAAGGTGGCATGTTAGGGTTGAGGAAGTGGTGGTAGAGGTATATCTTGGGCACTTGATCCTTCTCCTCCTATAAAGTGTCGTGCATGATTCCTTGTAGCCTCTTTGGTTGCCTTTTGGGCTCCATGCTCTCCAAATGTGTAGAAAAAGGTGTCTACATCCTTGTAGGGCCTTGCAATTGCCTTACAATTTAGGAGATATTAAATGTCGAAGAAGAGAGCACAATTTTCATCCATCATGAGATGGAGGTATCTTGCAAGATAGGTGATTTATGCATGAAGAAAGATGGTACCTTTAGTGGTGGTTGCCATAGAGAGGAATTTAATAAGAAGAAGATGGACCGTTTCAGTAGGCTTATGGTGATCATGGCATAAAGGTAGGGAAGGTCTTCATAAGTGACTTTCTTATTGCTTTAACTTCTTACAATGATAGTGAAAGTGATAATCTGGTAGATGATGAAATGAGAAAGTGTTTGATGTGTTTGGCATTTGATTTTTTATCAAGATGAGTTTCAAGAGAAATGCTTTTCCATATATCAAGGGGAGAGAGATGCATGGCTTGAGCATTGAAAAGGCCTACCTTCTTGAAATCGAAAGCATCTGCAAGTTGGTGCTTCGTCATCTCTTGTTATTGGCTTAAGAGTCGAAATTGAACTCCATAGTAGCCAAGATGATGCTTAGGGTCTTCGATGACTTGAAAAATGGAGAGGAATTCGGTAGTTAGTTCATCATGGCCATCTCCAAAGGGCATCATGAAATTGGTCCACCCTATTTCTTCGAGAGTGTGAACAACTTCATCTTTGACACCCAACTTTTCAAGATCATCTTGGTTGATGGTTCTATTGGAGATGAATTTCTTAGCAGTGATATTGACGTAGCATTTTTTTCTCCTCCTTTGAGGAGGCATTGAAGATGGCATTGTAAAAAGTGAAGTTAGATGAAGAGGAGGCCACTCCTTTGCCTTTGGAAACTCTAGATTTCGAAGTGCTAGTTTTTAGTGCAATTTGAGAGGATGAGTAGAGAGAGAATTTGATGATTACGAGATTAGAGAGAAAAGATTTGAGATAGAGAGAGAGTTTGGATGCAAAAGTGAGGAAAGGAATTAGAAAAGAGGGGTATTTATAGTGTTTGAAGAGGTATGTTACCATTTGAGGGGATTTAATGGGAGTTATGATAGATGAAATTTGATTGGTGGCAGTTACAAAAAGCTGCCATCGAGGCAGTCCCGAGTGAGACTCGATGGTTCCTAATCGGAAACCTTCCAATAGTAAAAAACTTTTGAACTGTTGGGCACAGTCTTGAGGGGGACACGTGCCTTCCCAAGCGTGCACTTTTAAAAAGGTGTAATAGTTAGATAATTTCCAAATTTCCCCACCGGGAAATAGGAGATCCCAAGTGGGACATGAAGAATCGCAACAGTCAATTCAAAGGCTAAGAAGTCATGAGCAGAAGGGATAATTTCACAAGTGGGATGTCTGTCCCGAGCGGGAATTACAGGTACTCAGAAAGTTTCGAGGAAAGAAAGGAAATATGACTAAAGTACCTTAGTGTGGCATATCATAGATCATCATCATGAATGATTTCTGATAATTTGAGTCTTTTAGCCTATTGAATTAAACTTCAATAGACTCAAAATATCAACTTATGTATGTAAATGTCCATGAATCAAACAAGAAGCATAACATCCACATTAATCAATTAAAAAGCATATAATTCACATAAACATGTTCATATATGGAAAAGGCATTACTTAAAGCTTTTCAAAACAAGTGCTCCCATCAAGCATACCAAGTTCTCTTTTTATAAAGCAAAACCTTTTATCATTTAGGGGCTTGGTAAAAATATTCATTAATTGGTTGTTAGTGTCAATAAATTCTAACACCATATCACCATTTTGGATATGATCTCTTAAAAAATGATGTCTTATATCAATATGTTTGCTCCTAGATTGTTGAATGGGATTCTTTGAAAGATTTATTGCACTAGTGTTATTACATTTGATGGGAATGTGATCAATCACTTGGCCATAATTCTTGAGTTCTTTCATCCAAAGAGCTTGAGTGCAACAACAACCTGCCGCTAATATTCCGCTTCAGTGGTGGATAAGGCAACTGAAACTTATTTCTTACTATGCCAAGAAGCTAAACATTCACTAATAAAGTGACAAGTTCTGGATGTGCTTTTTCTATCCACAAAACTACTGGTATAGTTGGCATCCAAAAAAACAATGATATGAAATGATATATTCCTAGGATACCATAAGCCTAAATGCCCATGAAAATATTTCAAAATCCTTTTTATCGCATACAAATGTGATTCTTTAGGACATGATTAAAATCTAGCATACAAGCATACACTATACATCATATCGGGTCTAGAGGCTGTTAAATAAAGAAGAGAGTCGATCATACCTCTATAAAGCTTTTCATCAATAGTTTTACCCTTTTCATCTTTGTCCAATTTTGTTGAAGTGCTCATTGGTGTCTTGGCATTCTTGCAACCATCCATTCCAAATTTTTGATCAATTCCTTAGTGTACTTAGATTGGTTGATAAAGATGCCATCTTTGCTTTGCTTAATTTGAAGTCTAAGAAAGAATTTGAGCTCACCCATCATGCTCATTTCAAATTCCCTAGTCATACACTTAGCAAACTTTTGGCAAAGATTTTCATTAGTAGACCTAAAGATAATGTTATTAACATAAATTTGAACAATGAGTGTGTCATGCTTATGCTTTTTAATAAAAAGAGTTGTATCAACATGGTCTTTTGAAAATCCATTATCTATAAGAAATGCACTAAGTCTTTCAACTAAGCTTTAAGGGCTTGCTTTAATCCATATAATGCCTTAGTCAGCTTATAGATATAGTTTGGTAAAGCATGATCTTCAAAACTGGGAGGTTGCTCAACATAGAGTTCCTTCAATATAAAACCATTTAAAAAAGCACTTTTAAGATCCATTTGAAAAAGCTTGAAATTCATGTGGCATGCATATGCTAGTAAAATATGAATTGCTTCTAATCTTGCTACGAGGGCAAATGTTTCATCATAATCAATGCCTTCCTCTCGGTTATAGCCTTTGGCAACCAATCTAACCTTATTTCTTGTAATGTTACATTCCTCATCTAATTTGTTCCTATAGAACCACTTACTACCAATAATGGGGTAGTCCTTAGTCTTGGAACCAAGATCCAAACCTTGTTGCTCTCAAATTGGTTGAGTTCATCTTGCATATCAGTCATCCAACTCTCATCATCCAAAGCTTCATTAATTGACTTTGGTTCAATTTGAGATACAAAAGCAAGATTAGAATCAAGAAGTTTGGAATGCGTAATTACACCTTTTGTAGGATCACCAATGATTTGCTCTCTTAGGTGGTCTCTTGCAAACCTCCACTCCTTTAGTAGTTCATTAGTTTCTTCCTCTTGAGCTTGGGATTGCTCTTCCTCTTGATGTTGTTCCTCATATTCCTTATCAAGATCATTCTTTTTTTCTTATTCCCCTGTTTAACTTGATCAAGATTAAGATTCTCCATGGAACCTATAACATCATCCAAAGGAATTCCTTTCCTAAGATCAAGTCTATAAGATTCATTAAAATTAACATGTATAGACTCTTCTACAACCAAAGTTCTTTTATTAAAGACCCTATAGACTTTTCTAGAGGTGGAGTAACTAAGAAATATGCTTTGAAAATATGTTTTGAAATATAACATGCAGTATTAGTGGCTTCCATCCAAAAGTAGGTTGGAAAACCATACATATTATGCATTGTTCTAGCCATTTCTACCAATGTTCGATTTTTCCTTTCAACAACCTCATTTTGTTGAGGAGTTTTTAGTGTGGAAAATCATGAGAAATACCATTTTCTAAATAATAGTTTTCAAAAATATCATTTTCAAATTCTTTGCCATGATTACTTCTAATTTTAGAGATGTAAATATCTCTTTCCATTTTGGACTCTCTTGGCAAAGTGCTTAAAGTTTACAGAAGTTTCACTTTTATGAGTTAAGAAAATTACCCAAGTAAACTTAGAGTAATCATCAATAATAACAAATGCATAATGTTTTCCACCCAAGCTAGCAACTCTACTAGGTCCAAACAATTCAAGATGGAATAGTTGTAGAGGTCTAAAGCTACTTACAATATTTTTGTGCTTGAATGATGATTTGTTTTACTTCCTTCTTTGACATGGCTCATAAGTCTTATCTTTCAAATATTTGACCTTTAGGAGCCCATCTACTAGTTCATCCTTGCCAAGGCTTTGAATTAATTTCATACTTACATGCCCAATTCTTTTATGCCATAGCCAAGATTCTTTACTAATAGACACAAGACAACTAGAGAAAACGTTAATTAACTTGTGTAAGTCAATTATGTAAGTATTATCATCTCTTTCTCCTTTGAATATCTCTTGACCATTGAAAGAGATCACTAGACATTCATGTAAGTATTATCATCTCTTTCTCCTTTGAATATCTCTTGACCATTGAAAGAGATCACTAGACATTCATTGGAGTTAAAGGTGACTTTGTTTCCCTTATCACATAATTGACTCACACTTAAAAGGTTGTAAGTGAACAAAAGATCATATTGCTCATAGAGGATGATGAGCCTGCTACTTATGAAGAGACTCTAAAGAGTTCAGAATATGATTAATGGCCATAAGCCATAAGTTGATACGGATTCCATGACTATAAACCAAGTATGGACTTTAGTTAATCCACCTAATGGAACAAAACCCCATTGGGTGCAAATGGGTCTTTAAGAAGATCGACATGGAAGGTAATGCAGTTGCCTATAAAGCTAGAGTTGGTAGTTAAAAGACATCGTTAAAGACAAAGGTTGGCTTTGACAAGACTTTTTACTCCATATACTATGCCTAAATCCATCATATTACTCCTAGTCATTGCTACTCATTATGATGAGATTTTGCAAATGGATATGAAGGCAGGTTTCATTTTGGAAATCTGACTTAAGATATGTACATAACACAACTTAAGAGATTCATATCTAATGATGATGAAATAGGATACAAATTGCAAAATCCATTGAGGGGTTAGTGCAAACATCTAGGAGCTAAAACATCTAAATTGATGAGATAATCAAAGAGTTTGTTTTCTCACAAGATGTGGATAATTCATGTGTTTTCAAGAAGGTTAGTGGGAGTGCTATTTTGTTCCTAGTGAAGTATATGGAAGACATACTATTAGTAGGAAATGATCTCTCATTTCTAAGTTAGTCAATTTGTTACTCTAAAATAATTCTCCAAGAAAAATTTTAAAAGTAACCTGCTAAAAGGGGATTAAGATCTATAGAGATAGATCTAAGAAGTTACTTATTCTTTCTTAGTCTACATAGCTAAGATGCTAAAGTGGTTAGCATGAAGTAGTCTATGAGAGGATCCATTCCTATAATCGATAGGATTACCCTTTCTAAGTCTTTATGTCCAAAGACATAAGACAAATAGACTAGCATGGATGAATTCCATAAGTCTGGTCTATTGGATTCATTATGTACTATGCTATATACTAGGCCCAATATATGAGTGTCATGAGTGGATATTAATATGATCCCATTAAGGGATTATAGGTGACTATCAAGAACATCGTTAAATACTTGAGAAGGATTGAGGATGTATTCTTGGTTTAAGGAGATAGTTAGCTTAAGGTAAGCAGGATTATAGATGCCAACATCCAATTCGATAAGGATAACTCAAAATCCTAGTCGGGCTATGTATTCATATTAAATAGTTATCTAATCAATTGGAAAGGTTCCAAACAAATGACGACTGATGATTCCACAATTGAAAGTATGTTACAACTTCCAAAGCAGCTAAGGAAGCATTTTTGACAAGGAATTTATCACAAGTTAGAAGTGATTCCTAGTATTGTAAATCCAATATGATTGGAACAACAATAGAGCCATTGCATAAGCAAAGGAATCAGAGTCTCATCAAAAGATCTAAACAAGTACTCAATCTTATCAATTGTTTTTAAAAATCAATGGTAGATGTGATGTAATGAGAGAAAGAATTCCCACTGATTAGAAAATATCTAATCGAGTCACTAGACCAAAACCCCAAAATGAATATGATAGTCATATTCCCGCCTATAGTGTAATGTATAATAAGGATGGACTTTAGTGCAAGTGGGAGATTGTTAGAGATATGCCCAAAAGGAAATCACCTTAGGTATTTAGTGTACACATTCATAAAGGCATTCTTTCATTATATTAGTATTCATTTGCATATAAATTAATATAGATCTTAAATTGATTAATGAAAGTCCATGATATGAAATATAGCATGAAGGAAATCATGATAGGATCATGATAATAAGATTCCTATTATGTGTAACTATGTTAATATCTAAATTATACCTAGTCATAGGATCAACAAGATGGGACATTGTTGATCCGGATATACTAGAACATGTTATACTCCTTAATTGGATCAAGCAGTAGATCTCATAAGCTGTGAACATGAGATGTTCAAAGTTAACATATGGATGCTTGTTAGGAGTAGTCAAGTACATTGGATGACTTGCTACGAGACGATCATATGGATTATCTATTCAAATGTCAATGATAGTCTCATCATAGCAATAGGGCAAGTATCCTTAGACTTAAGGTACTTAAGAATATCTTGGATACTGATTATATGCTTTAACTCCATTCCTTGTTGCCTTATTAAGGTCGCTTATAAGGTGGTGATTGGGTATAGTTTGAGGTATTCGAAGGTAGTTGGGTAGCCAACAAAGGACTCACCACTCCTAATAGAGGGAGAGTATACTCACGACCTCTTGTCGGGATCATTACTTAGAAATCTCTGGCCAGAGTGGAAATATCCTGAAGATGGTCTTCAGTGAAATGTCTAATAGAGTAATGAGTCGTGAGGACAAGATCTAACATCACTTGGGTTAGATGTGGCGTAGTTAGTCTAGCGGGGCTGACACATAGTCCTTGCTCTGAACCGAGTGGGATATAGGATGGTGAAAGGACGAATTGCATATATTGTTGTCTATGGAAAGGTTCGTAGTCAGACCACTGACTTTTCTGTCAATTGGGGGTCATAATGTGTTGCTAGATACCGCTCATGATTTGTTTAAATTATTTGATAATTTAAGTGGTCAACATAACCGAGAACCTAATGGGTCACACGCATTGGAGATGTAAAGAATGATTTAAATGGCTTTGGATGAGATCCAAAATATGAGAAAATTATTTTGAATCGGTTCGCGATAAGATCGCGGGAAAAAATCGCTCGAGGGGTTGATAGGCCAGTGCTGGCCCGTTGGCCTAGCAGGCCCAGGCAGTGTGCGCGGTAGCGTCTCAATCCCCCTATAAATTGGCCAATTGGCCTTTGCTTCAAATTCTTCTCTTTTAAATTTTGATCAATTTTTCTGATTTTCTTTTGGATCTAAAAGACCCTAAAAGAAAGAAAATAGATAAGAAAAAAATTTTGGAAGAAAAAATTTTGGAGACAACAAGAAAAATTAAAGAGTTTAATTTTTCCTGTCAAATGAACATACATTATTGCTAGCTCTTTGAGGTATATTCAAGTCATCTCCCTAGTGGTTTGATCCTCTCATCTTCATGTGGATATTGTTAGAGACAATCCAAGATTGGATTATTGTGGTTTGCTACAACCCAACAAGGTGAGAAGTTGAAGAAAAATTAAGAAATTATAAAGGTATAATTTATGAATTTTCTTTGGTTAAATTAGTTTTAATTGGCACAAGTAGAATCCTTTGATTTGGGTATTGAAAAATTTTATTTTCTAGTGCATAATATGTATGTATACATATTCAAAACCCATCAGAAATTATCATTGACATATGTTTAGAATATCCATATGATAATTTCCTAACGGGTCTTAGATGTACTTGACTACTCTAGTAAGCATCCATATGTTAACTCTAAACATCTCATGCTTATAGTTTACGAGAACTACTACTTGATCAAATTAGTGAGTAAAACATGTGCTACCTGTCCGGATCAATGATGTCCCATCTCATTGATCCTATGGCTAGGGATGATTTGGATATACACAATTACACATGATAGGAATCGTGCTACCATAATCCCATCATGATTTCCTTCATGCTTATGTTTATATCATGAACTTCATTAATTAATTTAAGATCCAATTAATTCACAATATTAATAAACATTAATAAATGAAAATGCCTTTATTCATATCAATGAAAAGTGTACATATAGTGCTAAAGGTGATTCCCTTCAGGGCACTTCTCTAACAATCTCCCACTCGCACTAAAGCCAATCATCTTTATATCTAATGCCATAGACGAGTACATGTGAATTGTACTTCTTTTGGGGAAGTGGCTTAGTTAGTGGATCAGCTATATTCTGATTAGTGAACACTCTTTCTACTTTTGCATCGCCTCTACCTATGATCTCTCTAATCACATGGTAGCATTTGAGCACATGTTTGGATTTTTTATAAGACCGTTGCTCCTTTACTTACGCAATGGCTTCATTGTTATCACAATATAGCTATATCAAATCAACAATGCTGGGAACCACTCCTAGATCTGTGATGAACTTTTTTATCCAAACCGCTTCCTTAGCTGCCTTAGAAGCTATAATGTACTCTGCTTCGGTCGTTGAATTAGCAGTCGTTTCCTGTTTGGAACTCTTTAACTAACTGCACCGCCATTTAATGTGAACACATAGCTTAATTGGGACTTAGAGTCATACCTATCAGGCTAGAAGCTGACATCTATATACCCACTTACTTCAAGATCTCTATTTCCATAAACCAACAAAACATCCTTAGTCCTTTTTAAGTACGTAAGGATATTCTTGACAGCCACTCAATGACCTTCACCAGGGTCTGACTGGTATCTGCTCGTGACACTCAGAGCATATGACATATTAGGTCTAGTACATATCATAGCATATATGATTGATTTTATAGTTGAAGCATATGGGATCAAACTCATACAAGTCCTTTGGTCTTATGCTTTTAGACACATAGACTTTGAAATAGTTATCCCATATGTCATGGGAATAAACCCTTTCTTAGATTGCTCCATGCTATATCTCTTTAGCATCTTGTCTATGTATATAGACTATGAAAGACTAAGCAACCTCTTAGATCTATCTCTATAGATCTTTATTCCCAAGATATAGGTTGCATCTCCAAGCTCTTTCATGGAGAAATTCTTAGAAAGCCAATTTTTTTCAATTTGAAGGACCGAGACGTTGTTTCCCATAATTAATATGTCATCCATAGATAATATAAGGAAAATGATTGCACACCCAGTAACCTTCTTATATACATAAGGTTCATCTGGATTTTTTGACACACCAAACTCTTTGATTGTCGTATCAAACCAGATATTCCAACTCTAGGGTGCTTGTTTCAATCCATAAATGGATATTTGGTGCTTGCACACCTTAGGCCTTTTTTGGATATGGATCCTTCTAGTTATGTCATATACACATCCTCAGTAAGATTTCTATTAAGAAAAGTTATCTTCACATCCATTTGCCATATCTCATAATCATAATGAGTAGTGATGGTTAAGAGTATCTTAATGGATTTAAGCATAGCTACTAGAATAAAAGTCTCATCATAGTCAGTTCCTTACCTTTAATGATAACCCTTAGCTACTAGTTTAGCTTTAAGGGTAACTACATTACCCTTAATATCGGTCTTCTTCTTGAAGACCCATTTGCACCCTATAGGTTTTATCCCTTCAAGTGGGTCAACGAAGGTCCATACTTGGTTTTCGTAGATGGAATCCATTTCTAATTGCATAGGCTTGAGCCATTTATCAGATTCTAAACTCTTCAGAACTCCTTTATAGCTAATAGGTTGATCATCCTCAATAATCAAGATATCATTCTGATTGCTTATATGAAATCCATATCTCTCAGGAGCATAATGTATCCTACTAGATCTACGAATAACTTGTGTATTAGTACGTAAAGCTATTATTTCATCTTCATGAATAACAGGCTCAAGCGCAGATAGTTGATCTACATCTGTTAAAGCATCTTGAACTTCTTCAAGTTCAATCTTTCTCCCATTATCTCCTTTAAGAAGAAATCTTTCTCTAATAAGGTAACATGCTTTGAAACAAACACCTTTTGTTCCAAAGGATTGTAGAATTGATATCCAATTGTTTCTTTAGGATATCATACAAACAAACATCAGTCAGATTTAGCCTCAAGCTTATATGACATTGTCCGCTTCACATAAGTTAGACAACCCCATACTTTCAAATGAGAAAGAACAAGCTTCTTCTTATTCCACATCTTATGTGGTGTAAGATCAACTGACTTAAAAGGGACCTTGTTTAAAATGTAAACAGTATTCTCTAGTGCATATCCCCAAAAGGACTTAGGCAGTTTAGCATATCCCATCATAAACCTCACCATGTCCAACAAGGTTCGATTTCTCCTTTCATGCCATAATATAAACCTCACCATGTCCAACAAGGTTCAGTTTCTCCTTTAAGCCACACTATTATGTTGTGGCATGAAAGGGGGAGTCCACCAGGATAAAATCCTATTATCCCTAAGATAAACTTGAAACTCTTGGGTCAAGTATTCACTATCTCGATCAGATCTAAGTGTTTTAATACTTTTCCAAGTTGTTTCTCTACTTCATATTTGAATTCTTTGAACTTTTCAAATGCATCAGACTTGTATCTCATAAGATGCACATACCCAGATCGTGAATAATCATCAATAAAGGTAATGAAGTAAGGATACCACCTTTAGTGTGTGTAGACATTGGGCCATATACATCTGAATGTATTAGGTCCAACAGCTTAGTGGCACATTCACCCTTTCCACTAAAAGGTGATTTTGTCATCTTGTCTAATAAACAAGACTCACAAGTGTCATATGATGCACAATCAAATGACCCCAAACTACCATCTTTATATAGTTTAGTTATGCGCCTCTCATTTATATGGCTAAGGCAATAATGCCACAGGTATGATGGTTTAGGTTTATCTAATTTTATTCTTTTATTACTATCATCGATATTGTAAATAGAACTAGACATGTCAAGAATTTAAATTCCATTGCACAATATTCCAGTACCATAAAGAATACCATTTAACATTATTGAACAACCATTGCTATTAATTGTTAAATTAAATCCACTTCTATTCAAATTAAAAACAGAAATAATATTCTTTGTCAATGCTGGCACATAAAAGCAATTATCTAATTCTATTACAAGCCCACTTGGAAGGGTCAAAACATATGTTCCTATAGCTAAGGCAGCAACTCTTGCTCTATTTCCCACACATAGGTCTGACTCTCCTCTCTTAAGTTATTTACTGTTCTTGAGGCCCTGCATATCAATGCATATGTGTGAGCCACATCTAGTATCCAATAGCCAAATGTTATTATTAGAAATAGTGTGAATATTAATAACAAAAATACTTAAAGTAGATGGGGCACAAGATGCCTTCTTCTTCAAGGACTCCAAATAGGCCTTGTAGTTCCTCTTCCAATGGCCATCCTTGCCGCAAAGGAAGCAAGTCCTTTTCGAGGTAGTCTCTTTGGCCCTTTTCTTGGCCATGCCTCCCTTAGCTTTTGTGGACTTCTTCTTCTTGTTCTTTTTCTTCGAACTAGAAGAATCCATCAATATCACAACCTTACCCTCCTTCTTGATAGAAGGCTCAACTGTCTTAAGCATATTGATAAGCTCGGGTATAGTGGATGTAATCTTATTCATCCTATAGTTAAGCACAAAGTGTGCATAACTATCGGCCAAGCTAGTGAGAATTAAGTCAATACTTAAACCATAGTCCATAATAAACCCCAGTTGCCCTAGTCTCTTAATATGCCTATTCATTTTTAGTGCATGTTGCACTGGAGATGTCCCCTCAACCATCTTAGATCAAAAGAGCTACTTAGAGATTTTGAACCATTCGAATCTAGCTTGCTCATCGAAAAGCTCCCTAAGATGGCAGACTATGGTATTTACATCCATAGCCTCATGTTGCTTTTGAAGCTCTGATGACATAAAGGTGAGCATGACATAGCTCGCCAACTGACTCCATCTAGATGCTTCTTGTATGCCTTCTGAACCTCTTCAAAAGCATCAGCAACAGGGGTTGGGAAGTGGCTCATCAAGGACATAGACTTTTTTTTAAATTTGAGAACTATTCTCAAGTTTCTAAGCCAATCCAAGAAATTTGGCCCTGTCAATTTGTTTTCATCCAAGATACATCACAAATTCATATTTGAGGACATAGTGATTCTAGCAACCTAAATGTAAAAAAAACATGTTAGAAAATGTATATGAATGCATTATTAGGTCTTTAATAATTGAATTATGGCTCCCACTACTTTAATGCGAACCCATAGCCCTCACCATGAACTTGAGAGAACCCGTTGGAAGTTCTCCTGGTGGGTTAGTATCCAATTCCAACTTGAGAATGACCTTGAGTGTGCTCAACAAGTTTTCTTATGTCAAATTGGTAGGTATCTAATCCATACTAATCGCATTTACCAAATTGTACTATTAACTAATTACTGTGTGCATAAATCATTGGGCTATCAACTCTTGATGCATGTACATCTCATGTACACTGCCCAACACCGCCTCTAATCCACATTGACCTTGAGTGTGCTCAACAAATCAATGGAATTGGTTAAGTCCAACCTATTAATCATGAAATCATATTTCAATGGTTCGAACATATTCTTATAGAGCGGGCTTAAGTGTGCTCAACAACCCTATATGTAGAAGAACTCTGGTTCTCCCTATATTAATGGAAGATGTTAGACTTAATTATTATTTATCGAGGAATTTTTGTTAATTAAGTCTCATCATATTATTGCATGCATAATATACATTCATTCATCACATAGACATATATATGGTAGTTACTTTAACTATATGGAATGATTATGGACATTCTAATATCAATCCCTTGAGCCATAGAAGGATTGATTAAGTCTCACCTAGATAGATACATGAATTACAACCCAAAATAGAAGTCAAAATCCTATTCTAAGTCTTCTTGTATATTGGCACCACCACCTGGCTTCTTACTCCTTGCACTTCAATCCTAATCTAATCCTATGTAATCTAATTACATAATATTAAAACAAAAAAAACCTCAGTTTATATTTGAGGGGAATTAGATGATAAGAGAAATATGAGAGAATATAGAGAGAGGCAGGAACATGCATACCCTATTTACCAAAGACAAAATTAAAATCCATGCATACTCAATCATATTGTCCTAGTCTATAATCATCCATCATGCCATCATGCACACTTAGCATAGATTTCCTTTTATCATGTAATTTCATTTTGGGTTTAATTTCGTAATCACATTACAATTATAACCAAAATTTTCTAGAAATTTATTCCAAATTAGATCACCTTAATTTTGATATCAAATAATTAAACAGTTTAATTATTTCATATATGTCTTAATCTAGTCACACTAGAATTAACTTAATTCCATATCGAATCAAATTCAACATTCCTAATAATTGCAGATAATATATCATCTATCTGGGCATCTATAGATCAGCTCAAGCAAATCCGAAGTATAATCTTAGACTAGCGAACCAATCACAAAACATCCAATCTGAATCAATCAAATTCCGAAATTAAAATGGAATCAAGAGGAATCAAATTAACAATCTCACATACTTACAAAATACCAAAATTATCCACAAAATCATAATGTTTATGAATTTAAAGGTGCTGGAAAATTGAAACTACAAATTAAAACAAAAATTGGAAGTGGGCAATGTCCCAGTTGGGACTTCTGCGTTTCCAGAATTATGAAACTCTTTCAAAACTTCATTCGATCTATTCAAAATCCAAACCAATGTTCCAAACATGTTTTCAAATTCATATGTTTATCAAATAAACAATCATTATAGAACAGAACATGAAAATCAAGGATTTAATCATATAAAACAATTTAAAACCTTAGTTTTGACAATCAAAATACAATACCAACCAATTAATCATACAAATCAAATTTGTATCAAATCATTCATTCTCATTAATCCCATATCATCACATGAACAAATTAATAACAATGAAAGCAAAATTGGCCAAACTTAATCTCATTAAACTTTAAGAACCCTAAATCCAATTTTCATGCAAACTAATTGTTCTTCAAATTAAAATTGATTAAGACAACCATAGGATGGCTCTGATACCACTATTGGGATTATACCATGCATATCACATATACAAGTACATTGGAATTTAAAATTTTGTAATCCTAAATTAATGGAACAACCTATTTAGTCTTAACCAATTATCTAACCATAGAAGGTTTGAAGAAGATGACCTTTTGTCAGAGCTTCCGTCCTTCATTTCACCTTACTGAGTTGTTGCAAACCATAGAAATCCTTCCTAGGATCACCTCTAATGATAGTCCACATGAAGGATATGAAGAGAAAAACCTTTTGGCTATGGGTTTTGCACAATCTCTTGTGCTAGCAAGAGAAGATGTAAGGGAGGAGAGGGAAGAACGAAAACACTTTTGTGAAGGGTTTTGATCATGTATCACATACATATAACGCAACGGAAAATAAAAATTTTCAAAACCCGTATCAAAGGATTATACATGTGCCAATTAAAAATAATTCAACCAAAGAAAATTCAAAATTTATACCTTTATAATTTCTTGATTTTTCTTCAACTTCTCACCTTGTTGGGTTGTAACAAACCACAACAATCCAATCTTGGATTGTCTCTAACAATATCCACGCGAAGATGAGAGGATGAAACCACTAGGGGATGGCTTGAACTTACCTCAAAGTGCTAGCAATGGTGTATGTTCATATAAGAAGAAAATTAAACTCTTTAATTTTCTTGTTGTCTCCAAAAATTTTTCTTGTCCTAAAAATTTTTTTTTGTCAATTTTCTGTCTTTTGGGGCCTTTTAGATCCAAAAGAAAATCAATTTCATTGACCAAAATTACGAGAGGAGAAAAATGAGAGTTATATCATCAATGGCCATTAAGGGTCATTGGTAGATGCTGCACGCTGGCATGCCCAGCAGCCCACCTGGGCCTGCTAGGCAGGCCAATCAGCAGGTCTGCCAAGCCAGCGAGCGATTTTTTTTCTACGATCTTTTCGTGAACCGACTCAAAATAATTTTCTCATATTTTGGATCACATCCTAAGCCATTTTGCTCATTCTTTAGATCTCCAAAGCATGTGACCCATTAAGTTCCCTGTTATGTTGGCTACTTAAATTATCAAATAATTTAAGCAAATCATGAGTGGTATCTAGCAACATATCATGATCCCCAATTGACCGGAAAGTCAGTGGTTTGAGTAAAAACCTTTCCATAGATAACAATATGTGCAATTCGTCCTTTCGATATCCTATATCCCACTCGGTTCAAAGTATGGACTATGTGTTAGCTCCCACTAGACTGACTATGTCACATGTAGCCCAAGTGATGTTGGATCTTGTCCTTGGGACTCACTACTCTATTACACATGTCACTGAAAACTATCTTCAGGACATTCCACTCTGGCCAGAGATTCTCGAGTAACAATCCCGATAAGAGGCCGTGGGTTACTTTCCCTCTATCAAGAATGGTGAATCCTCTGTTGGTTACCCAATTACCTTCAAATACCTCAAGCTATACCCAATCACCACTCTATGAGCGACCTCTATAAGGCAACAAGGAATGGAGTCAAAGCACAGAATCAATATCCAAGATATCCTTGAGTACCTCAAGTCTAAGGATACTTGCTCCATTGCTATGATGAGACTATCATTGACATTTGAATAGATAATGCATATGATCATCTCATAGCAGGTCATCCAATATACTCGACTACTCTTAGCAAGGATCCACATGTTAACTTTGAACATCTTATGTTCACAGTTTATGAGATCTACTGCTTGATCCAATCAAGGAGTATAACATGTGCTAGTCTTTCCGGATCAATAATGTCCCAATCTTGTTGATCCTATGACTAGGGATAATTTAGATACTAACATAATTACACATGATAGGAATCTCATTGTCATGATCCTATCATGATTTCCTTCGTGCTATGTTTCATACCATGGACTTTCATTAATCAATTTAAGATCTATATCAATTCATATGAAAATGAATACTAATATAATGAAAGAATGCCTTTGTGAACGTATACAGTAAGTGCCTGAGGCGATTGCCTTTTAGGCATATCTCTAACATCTTCTTCTTTTGGTTCTTCTTCTAGGAACCAGAAAAGTCCATTAGCATCACAGCCTTACTATCCTTCTTAATAGATGGCTTAACTATCTTGAGCATGTTGATCAGCTCAGGAATAGTGGTGGAGATCTGGTTCATCCTATAGTTAAGCACAAAATGTGCATAACTATCCGTCAAACCAGTTAGAATTAAGTCAATACTTAATTCATGATCCATTAAAAAACCTAAGATGGCTAACCTCTCAATATAGCCATTCATCTTCAGTGCATATTACACTAGAGATGTCCCTTCAACCATCTTGGAGCAAAAGAGCTGCCTTGAGATCTCAAACCTTTCGAATCGTGCTTGCTCTTTAAATAACTCTCTTAGAAGGAAGACTATAGTGTGAGCATCCATAGCCTCGTGCTGCTTTTGCAACTCAGCCGACATAGTGGCAAGCATAATGCAACTTGCCATGTCACTATCTTCGAGATGCTTTTTGTATGCCTTTTGAACATCTTCAAAAGCATCAGTAGCATGGGGATCAGGAAGCCCTTCATCTAGGACATAACCTATTTTCTAGGATTTGAGAACTATTCTCAAATTCCTAATCCAGTCTAAGAAGTTAGGCCTAGCCAACTTGTTTGACTCTATTAGTGATCGCAAATTCACACTTGATTCCATGATGATGATTCTAGCAACCTAGATGTAAAAAGAGCATGTTAGAATATACGTGAAAATGCATGATTATTAGATCTTTAATAAATTGCATTATAACTCCCACTATTTTATTACGAGTCCCTAGCCCTCACTATGAACCCGAGAGAACCTATATGGAAGTTCTCCTAGTGGGTAGATATCTAATTTGCTAAGAATGACCTTGAGGCAACTCAACAAACCATCCTTAGTTTAATTGTAGGTATCTGATCCACACTAATTGCATTTCCATACAACTATCAAATCTTTTGCTATCAACTAATTGATGTGTGCACACACATTGGGCTATCAACTCTTGATATGTGCACATCTCATGTACACTTACCCAACCAACTTCACCTCCAATACTCATTGACCTTGGTGCAAATCCAACAAGTTAATGATATTGATTAAGTCCAACCTATTAATCATGAAATCTAATTTCAATGGTTCGAACATATTTTTATAGAGTGAGCTTGAGGCAACTCAACAACTCTAACTCTACAAGAACTCTAGTTCTCCCCACATTAATGGAAGGCATAAGACATAATTGTTTGTTTAGTGATGGATTTTGTTAATTTAGTCTCATCATGTTATTACTTCATGCTTTTATATATCATACATTCATCACATGGATATATAAAAATAGTTACACTAACTATATGGCATGATTATGGATATACTAAAATCAATCTCTTGAGCCATAAAGAGATTGACTAGGTCTTACCTAGGTATATGCATGAATTAGAACCCAAAAATAGAAAACAAATTCCTACTTCTAAGTCTTCTTGTTTATGGCATCATCTCCTTTGTTTCGTGCATCTTTGCATCTCCATTCTATCCTAATCCTATGTAATCTAATTACATATTTCAAGAATAGAAAGCCTGAATTTATATTTGAGGGGAGTAAGATGAGAAAGGAAATACATGAGAAAGAAGAGATAGGCAGGGACACGCAGGCCCTATTTACCATAAAACAAAATTCATGCATGCTTAATCACATTGGGCCTAAATCCATAATCATCCATCATGCCTTACCATATATCCCTAGCATGCATTCTCTAATGTATAAAATTAAAATATAAAATAGGTAGTGATGATTTTGGATTGC
>CATIWF010091253.1:0-35923 GCA_949630135.1 Balakata baccata | reverse complement strand
TCTCAGTTGGTACTCAATGCCATAGAAGTTCTGAAACAAAAGCTGGATGCTGTTCGCCTTTCAGAGGATACAGTGGAAGCTGATGATCAATTTGGTGAGCTAGGTGCTCATATGCGTGGAGGATGATCCAGTTTGCAGATGTAGTTATCAGTTGAACTTTGTTAACGTCTAAGACAGTAATTGCGTCCTATTTGCTTTTGTCAAACTTTTTTAGATCCCTGCTGTGTCTATTCTGTGCCTCATTGAGACATTAACTTCAACCTACTGCACGCAGTGCCATGATTTTTGCTTTCAATCCAAGAGAGTGCTGTGATTATTATATTATCTTAGTGCTCAAACATCGGATTTTTTACCACCCTTCCCAACAATGTGAGCTAAAGCCCATATGGCATCTGTTTACTGAGAATTTATATTGTGCAAAGTGTTTGGTTGGATTCGTCATGCATTTTAAAGATTCGAGGAATGATGTATTATAGAGGTATCCGTTACTATGGAGTTTAGAAGACATTAACATGCAACTTTCTAATTTATAGTTTGACTTTTTGAGATGTTTTTATATGAGAGCTGAAATTTTAATTGTTCTTTTGTGAATGTGGTAACGTAGCTTTAGCTGGGGACAGAAGGAGCAATGACCTCTTGAGCTTACTTATGAGCACCTCTTTGGACAGTTTCTTTAATATGTCACTTTGCAAGCTTTTCTGCTTGCCACAATTATCATAAACATTGGTGTGACTTTTCCTGTGATATCTTATCTGATTCAATGATGATAATATTGCTTGATCCAATAATCTGAATTTTAATAGCTTGATACTGATTGCTTCAATAGCTTTGAGAATGAATCATTGCTTCGTTGTCAGAGGTGAAGACATGCTGTTTACTGTTTACAAGCCTTGTATGTGCGTTTTATTCCTAGTAGTAATCTGCTGGATCAATTACTCAGGTGGATAATTTTCAGTTCTTTTGTAAGTTGAGTCAGAATATGTGAAGACAGAAGTTGTATCATACATAAAATTTTATTTTGTGATGGCTTGGATCCTGGTGAAGGAATGACTCGCAACTGACCAGTGACCAGAAACCATATCAGGAAGGATTTCCAAAAGAGTTGTTTTCCGCGAATTCAGCCAAAGTGTTTGTTGATTCTCCGGGAATCTTTGGCTCTGTGAAACATTGAAGGAATCTAGTAGACATAATTCATAGTGGATGCAGATATTGTAGAATGTCATAGCATTTAGTTATCAGTTTAATTTAGGGTTAATATCACAAAAAATTTTGAATTTTGTATTTTTTTTACATTCCTGTGAAAATATATGAATTTTTATTATCGTGATAAATCTAGACTCGGAATTGGAAAACTCATTCCAAATCTATTTAGTCTGATGTAGATTACTATCTCATTTTGACGAATTTGATTAGAAAATTGACATCAGCAGGAGCTAACCCGTGATGCCCTTCGTGTTTTATCTAATTCAAGTACCAACATGGATTATGAGGACTGGGGTTCAGCTTCATAGTGGCTTGTGTACCGTGAAGAGTCACGGGTTTTAAGAAAAATGTGAAATGAAAACAGTGGCCCAAATTTCCCACAATCATGGGGATGCAAGAATGGGAACAGACCCTGTATGACTAGCAGCAGAAAATGTTGGGACTTGAGAGCCCCAATTCATTTGGACTTAACAAGCTAATAATTGTTAGTTACAGAGACTCGTCCTGCAAATTTCTCTGCAATTCACAGCTGCCAAGTTACTTCCATAAGTCCATAGTTCATCTAGTAATTGTCCTTAGGCACGACTCTTCATTAGTTTCTTGTTGGCCCAGCAACTTCTGTTATGATCAACATTTCCTTTTGTCAAATTGTGCTCTCTTCTGCGGCATAAAATAGTAGTTAGGCTGGTACATTTTTGGACTTTAAAACTCATAATATCATAATAATGAAGACATTGTTGATTACAGCAACGCAAAATTTTCCTCTTTTCTGGCCTATCATTTTTTTTTTCTCAGAAAGAGACTCTAACATCATATTAGTAAATTAAGAAGAGAAATCTTAAACTCAGATTTTGAAGTCAAAGGAATTAAAAGTAAATTATGAGAAACCCCTTAATGAAATAAAGAAAGTATTTTTAGAATGAATGGGATAAAATGGATGCAAAGTAAAAATTATATACCAAAAACTAGATTATAAAATATATATTCTACAGTGCCTAAATGCCATTATTTTGATAAGGGTGAATTGACTTCCCTAAAATCTCCTCCATGATGAATTGACCATCTATTTTCACATAGAAAAGGTAGGATATGAGGTAGGGGAATTGGGTCACCCATAGCTGATAGCACTGCCAAAAGATACCCAAAATCTTTGTCTGAGACACCAGACATACTTGCAAGATGGTAACCAAGTTTCACAGATTTGGGACATAGTTTCAAAAAAAAAAAAAGAAAAAAACTGACCCCTCAACACCATCAAATACTCCTGTTGTCCTTTTCTTTCTCTCCATATAAAGACCCTCTTAGTCTTGGACCCTAAAATAAAAAACCTATCTATAAAATCTTTTTTACCCTCTATAGAATGCGGTAATAGACCCATCTTTTCCTTTTTTTTTTTTTTTAATTTCCCCAAAAGACCCATCTTCCTTCTTATTTAATCTTCTGCTCTTAGGACCACTCACCCACATTACTGGTGTAACACCCCTCTACTACTAAGCATAATGGCTAAGAAGGCTCTATACAGGCTTAAATTAGTCGACGTGATAACTGTTCTTAGCATTATGCTCTACTTGTCTACCACATATTTTTTTACATTTTGCTTCTCGAAAAATTCTTAGATAGATTCAGTTTACTATGTTATCTATAGACTAATTCAATCATACAGTGATATATATTTAATTATTTTATTTTTATTGGTTAATGTGAATACAATAAAAATTATATAAAGATAGCTAATGTATATAAAAAATATAAATTTATTTGTAATGAATTACATAAGTAAACAATATAGGACTTTCAAACTTTATATATATATATATATATATATCTTATAAATTTTATATCAAAAGATGACTTTGAGAAGATATGTTATATAATATTGAAATAAAAATTTATGTAAAAAATTAAGTATTGATATTCTAAAAATAAAAACAATATAATAAAAATAAATAAATAACTAATATAAGCATGAAATATTATTTATAAATATATGACATTAAGATTAAAACAATCAAAACAGTAATAATAAATTATCAAAGTAAACTATATATTTTGGTAGACAAAGATATAAAATTTTCACATTCATAATGATATAATGATATGAATTCTAAACATTATTGTTGTGTATGAGAGGAGATAAACTTCTTATGTAATAAGTTTTATCTTTTTGCCAATTTTTGGTGGTCCATCATTTATTTTTTTCCATGACCAAATAAAGAATGAAGGAATATAAAAGTTGTAGGTTTGATAGGTAGTAGAGTGAATGAAAGTAAGAAATAAATAGTAAAAAGCGAGTGAAGAGAAAAAATGTTTAAGATAAAAAGAAAAGTAAAAAAGAGAAAATAAAATAAGAAATATAAAAAATTAATCTATCTCTTTGCATATTTTAGTAACTTACTATATAAAATATATAAAATTAATTTTGACTATTTTAAGTAGGGTAAGATATTATATGTATAAGAAAATTTTATAAGGATCAAAAAGAATATTAGAAAACATTTTAGGGACAAGTGCCTCAAATGCCCCCACACTAGATTCGTCCGTGATAAGAGATAAATTTTAAAAAATAATATAAATTTATATAATATTACATTTATTTTTAAAAGTAAAAAAAGGAGTTGTAGTCCTCTTTAAACGAATGTAGCTCTGCCACTAATTAAAATAAAAACTTTTTAGTTTGTATATTTCTTTTCGAGGTTGGTTTCACATATTTACTTATGGACATATCAATAAAGGTTATGCTTTTACTTGGATTATAAAAAGGAAAAATTATTATTTATTTCTGTAATTTGATATAATATACTATACCTTTTGAAGTTTGAAAAATATACAATATCTATATTGTTTGATATAATATAATAGTACTTCTAATATTTACCCCATAAAGTTTTGATATATTATATTGATACTCTACTGCAAGTTTGATTTATTGTACTAGTACTCTACTAAACAAAAAATAATATTTTTTTTATTAGTGTATTATATCAAATTACAGGAAATAAATAGTATAATTTTCAAATTTCAGAAAAAATACTTGTGTATTATGTCAAATCACATAAAGCAAATTGTATATTTTTTAAATATCAGGAATACTCGTATATTATGTCAAATTATAGGAGATAAACAGTAATTTTTCTTTATAAAAACTATTTTTTCTTATATTAATTCGACTTATCAATAAAAATTTAGATAATTCCGTACAAGGATAGTTGGCTTTTTGTTTAGAAATATCTTTCTTATATAAAGACTAAGTCAATAATAAATTCTCTTATTGAAAATTAGTTTTTCACTTCACAAATTATAAGAAATAGTTTTCCACTACAAAAAAAAATTCTATTTAGTGACCATCAAAATAGGTCGCTATGTGACTTTAGCGACCAAAACAAATATTTGAAAAACTATTAGCGACTACATTCACGTGGTTACTAAATGTGATCGTTATTTATCTTTTTTCTTTTTTGTGGTGTTCACTATTAATTTTTGAAAAAAAAACACAGATTTTACAAGACTCTTTTCAAATTCCATCTCATAATTACCTTAACCATGAATTCTTAAATTTCTTTAATTCAAGATGAACAATAGTAATACTAGCTAATACAAATGATACAACACAATGGCAGAAAATATCTATTTTAAAATTGAATATTGTAACAAAAATAGTAGGATAAAAGATTAAATATCTCTATAGATAAAAAGGACATCTTTTGTTTCTTGTGAATGGCTTCATTGATATAATCCTAAAATCTCAAAATCTTTTATCCATTACCATATTCATATATCTATTTATAGACTAGATCAATACTATATATATATATATGATCATATAAAAATTTAATTTTCATTTTTTAAATATTAAATTAATTTTTTTTCTTTACATAACAATAGTTATTTGCTAGATATGAGCATGAAAGAATTTTTGAATAAAAATTGAATTGACAGTATACAAAATTCATTAAAGAAAGAAGACATTAGCCTATCAAATGGTTCAGAATTTTTGGAAATATAAGGTGAGATGGTGACCACTTGAAAAATTAAGGAGAATAATTTAAAAACATTGGATACCCAATTGGAGTAGTATTTAATAAAAACAATAAATAAGAAAAATAAAAAAAAAATTTACTTATTTAGTTGAATCACGAAATGGATGTGCAATGGAAGAAGTTGACAGTGGTTTTTCTGGGTCCTATGTTCTGCTCTGTTTGGGTCCATTATTTGCAGAACTGAACCTCTGTTTCTCTTTTGGACCATATTAATTCATGTAATGGATAGTTGTTCTTGAGAGTTTGAAACACATAACTAATGTGTCTTTTTTTTTTTAATAAAAAATTTAACATGATTTATAGATAAATTTGTAAATCTAATATAAATAATTTTTTTATACTATTTGATAGCTTATAATTTATTTGATTCATGACAGGATATATCATTTTAAGTAATTAAATAATTAATTATTATTATTATTATTATTATTATTATTATTATTATTATTATTATTATTATTATTATTATTATTATTATTATTATTATTATTATGGGATGTTTCATCTCTGTAACAATTATAGACCAAGGTAACTGAACCTTCTCACTCTCACATAAATGTGCTCTATGATTTCTGGTAAAAATAATAAATATGTAGTGGAAGTTTTCTGGATTTTTCATTGGCTTCCATTAGTAAATATGTCTTTTATTTTCCAAATATTATAGATAGAGAAAAAGGCCCACATACAGACTCTATAATATTAATATTTTAGTCCTTTTAGCTACCAATAAGCTTTTAACATAAAATTTCGAATTCGAATATTTACGGTGTAAAAAAAAATTTTATGATCCTTTCTTTCATTGGCTTTAAACTTTACAGCTGTGCTGTGAGCAAAGAAAGAAAAGAGCACTAGAACTAGAAGTGAGAGATAAGCAATTTTACAGTAGAGAGATTTTGGTAGGAAATTAATATGTAACTTTGCTAAATCTGAAAATCATATATATTATTCTGCAATTATTGGTTTAATCTGATGACCGTGAGAGAGAGCAGGTTGGTTGTTTCCATTAGGAAAATAAAAACAACAATCTCTCTTTCTCTTTCTCTCATGAATCACTACCAGTTGAGCACTAGGCATGCATCTACAACCTCAAAGTAAAGAAAAGGGCAAATAAATAAATAAAAGATTTTGTCTCCCAAATTCAAAATCTACCACCTTTCACCTTTTTATTCTTTTTTAAAGCTTAATTCTTCCATCACAATTTCTGCCAGAACGAATTTCTTGAATTTCTTTTTTTTTTTTAAAAAAAAAAAGAATGGTGAATTAAGTAATTGGCATACATAAAATTAATAAAAACACTTTTGGTGAATTGTTATATATATCCCAATGTAAATGGTTGGCTTCCACTCATAAATTCAATGGATTCCAAATATAAATTAATACTACACGTGAAAAAAGTAAGAGAAATCCTATAAGAGAAAGAATAAACAAATTTAAAGAAAAAAAATTAAAGAAATAAAGCAAAAGAAGTACAAAAAGGGTAAGCATGCATATGCTCCATATAGATTATAGAATCCACTATAAATGTGTACATTTTGTTTGGATTCTAGTGGCAAAAATCATATTTTAATCCTTTGAATTATTTGGGTTTTTATATTTAGTCCTTAAATTATTGTTATTTTCACTAAATTCCTAAATAATTATTGTATCATATATATTGTGTCCAAATTTAACAAATCAAATAATTATATAGGGAACCAATGTGTTATCAAATTTCATTACTAGTGTCAAAATTCTGATCCAATGTATGCTAAAATTATTGCATAGAGACTCAACAACTAATATTCATAGAATTATTAAAGACTAAATAGAAAAAAGGAAAAAAAAAAAAAGCTTAGTTCAAGGACCAAAATGTACATTTGTCTATTCTACAATATTGGATATGCTAACTTTTATAATTATTTAACTCAGAGTATGATGTTAATCAAATTAGTCTAATCCCCATTAACTACCCAAAAGGGGAGAATCAACAAAAGTTTAATTATTGGTAAAGCTATACAAACGTATCTCGATTGTTTAGTGGAAGAAAAAGCAATAACCGACATTCTTTCCATTGTCGTTTGCTTAATTGCTCATTAATTTAAATTAAATTATGCTACTCATTCCTTTTTTTTTCTCAACTTTTATCTAATTTATATAAAATATTAATATTTTATCTATCTATTTATTTATATTGTTCAATTTATTATTAAATACAAATTAAAATAAATCGAAACAAAAAGAGTGTGACAATTAGCATTTCTCTATCTGTAATTTAGTAAAATTTGTAATTCTAATCATAAATTTATTTTTATGGGGCAAAGAAAATATTATATTGAACACTAACTTGATTCTTGTCTCACAAGAGAGTATCAAGTAAGCAAAAAGTCAACCAGATTTGCAATTAATGCAAAATATTAGGAAGATCAGGGTAACCACAAAGAAAAAGACACGTCTTATTATGATAGTCACTCCAAAAATTCAAAAGTATCCATTTATAAATCTATCTTACATATTAAATTTTTTATTTTTTATTTTTAAATATAGAATTAATTGTATAATTTAATTTTTTTTATACTGCATATTATTAATTTTGGAAAAAAAAAACAAATTATATAAAATTTGAATTGGAGTAGGAATATAACAGATCGGTTCATATTTTATTTTCTCTATTTCTTTTTATAAATTTATATTTTCGTTTTCGTCCTATATCTTTATAGAAAAATAATATTCACTTCCATTCTAGCACCAAATGAAATTGGTTATTTTCACTAAATTTTTTAATTTAATTATATTTAGTATATCTATTTAAATTATTAATTTCATTCGCAATCAAAATAAATCTAAAATAAAAGTAAAAGTTATAAAAGATTTAATTTTTTAATTTTTTAATGTTTCATAATTCAAACTTAATTAATAAAAATGACAATATTAATCATTTCATAAACAATTAGCAAAGTGAATATTCACTATTAAAAAAATCAAACTATAATAATCACTATATCTAAAAATTTAAACTAATTATCTATATCATTCTTAAAACTAAAATAATTAAAAAAAATAAAAACTAGCAGTATTTCCACACAATTGTAATTATATATACTACTGAAATTGTAGTCATCAAATACTTCATCAAATGATGTTTGCAATTATTATATTTATTAATTTAATAATTTCTATTAGCTATCTCAAATATATAATTTATTAAAAAAAACATAAACACTATTTATAACTTCTAACAACAAAATATATATATATATATATATAAAGGCAGAGTATATAAATATCGTCACTATTTCATCTCCACTAAATGTCATCTTGAATTTTTCTGTAATTTCCCTCGATTCCGGTCAAAAATCAAAAAAATCGCTTCATTTAGATTGGTATGAGCATAGAATTTAAATGTTCGGATTGAATTGTGATCCCTAAATTTAGATAAAAGATTTACACCATAAGTATCTAAATATGATCACGATAAGGTAAACTAATTAATAACAAAATGTCACGTAATTAAATTTTTTCATATAAAAGTATATCATTAACTTAATCAACTAAATAGTTAACGATGCAGTTGTCCCATCGTTAATGGATTCTAACGATGATTTAGCAACACAATTAAAATTTTGTAGTGTATATATTAAACTAAATAAGAAATTTCCTGCAAATTTCAGTATAAAAAGGTAATGCCATAGCCGGAGGCATGTGCCTCAATAGCATGGTGACTCAATCTCCTCCCTAAAGTTTCAGGTTCGAAACACTTTATAAAAAAAAATGCCATAAACACTATATAATCACCCATTACAGAGCTTTCCAAAAAGAGCAATAGATAAAAAGAAAAGTTTAGAAAAAATTATAAAATTTAAAAATTATTGATATAATACACTAGTATTTTAAAATTTAAAAACTATACAATTTGTCTTTATGTGATTTGGTATAATACATTAATATATTTTGAAGTTTGAAAATTATATTTTTTACTTTTTGTAGTTTGATATAATATATTAATAAAAAATATTTTCTTTTGCTCGATAAAATACCAGTATAATAAATCAAACTGGTAGAAAAATACTAGTATAATATGTCAAAACTTTAAGAGATAAATAGTATAATTTATAAATCTCAAAAGGTATTAATATATTATATCAAACCACGCATAATAAATCGAATAATTTTTAAATATTAGTATTACTAATGTATTTTATCAATCTTCAAGATAAATAGTAAGTTTTTCAAAAGTTTATTAGGTTGGAATTTGGAAAATTGTTTTGCAAACATAAAGAAGAAGAGAGAAGAAATTAAGGAAGTAAATCAAAGGGAAGGTTGGCTCTTGTAACGAGGTCAAAACCCTCCCCAATCCAAAAGTCTATTCAACCAAACCCCATAACCACACTCACACTGGCCGACAGGCTGTTCCTCTCCTCACATGCAAACAACCTCCTTAATTCTTTCACTAATTAACAAATTAATAATTAATCACGCATATATCACACCATCACAAAAAGGAACAATTGATGAAACAGTAATAATAATTACAAAATGAACAAAAATGGGTTGAATATTATTTTATGAATATGATATTAATTAAATATGTCCATATAAGAGGTATTTCTCTTAAAAGGAGACTTACATATGAAAAGGGAACATTGCCAAAGAGACATTATAATTAAGGATATGACCCCCTCATCCTTCCTCTTCTTTTCTTTAGGAATGCCACCCATCTCCACGAAAGGATTTCCATTAATGGGCAATCTTGGAAATATAGAGAGAGAAGGCAGTTCAACTAAAGAAACAAAATAAACATAGTGAAAATATTAATGAGGGCTGCCATTGCCAACAATGTCCACAAATACCCATTGGTCTTGGGCTCTGCTCTTCTTGAAAAGTGGTTCTGGTGATGAAGAGACTGAAATCCCCATGGCCCAAGAATCGTTTGAGCTGTCACAGCTAAATACAGCATCAATCACGCCACTTGGACTGCTAGGAATTGCCTCATACTTTCTCTTCTTATTACGGGACTTGTTATGATCATCATATCCATCGTTTCTCCTCCTTGATGCCTCAAGAATCAGTTCATAACAATCATTCACCTTTTCCTGTTATAAAATTTGCAGGTTCTACTAAGTCATTTAAAGTTCTATCGTAAACCATCCAATAATAATTTACTTTAAGTGCATAATTGGTTTGGTTCATTAAAAATCGGTCAAAGCAAGAAAAATACCTTTAAATGAACATACCTTGCTTATTTTAAGAATACCCAGGAGCTGGTTTTGATAATCAATGGGATTAAATGGTTCAACTTGGTCTATAACGTGCATCATTGTCGCAGTGGCCAATACAGAAGGGAGAAAATTGATAGATCTTGAATCTGTGAAAACCCATCAAAGAAAATGTGAACATAATGATGAGCAACTATTTGTTCTTATCGAAAAGTCTACATTAAGTTCAAAACATGGGATTTTTAGAGATTTATCACCAGAGACTAGAGTGAGAAGGAGACTTTCACATCTCCTCAGGAATTCCCAATGAAGATTGGTTTTTAATCCAAGCCTTCTGATTATATGATCAAGAAATGAGAGTGGAGTAACTGGATGCATCTTCCATTTAAGTGTAGACAGCACTAAAAGCTCCATTCTTTGAATAGTTTTGGCCTCAAAAACATACTTTGTGTCCTCCACCTAAAAGAGCATCAAAAACCCATGTCAGAAATCTTAGATTCAAAATAAAAAATGTTAAGTTCAATTTTTAATGCACGTACTTGAAGGTCTAAAAGAAGAGGCACTTGGGTTTCTTCAACTTTTGCAGCCAAAGAAAGACAAGTAACAGCCACAAGCTGAATCATCCATGGCTTATCTCTTTGATAACAAGGGCAACAAAGAAACCTATCGAGATAGTTTATGGCCAAAACTGCAGTAAGAGCTGAAAACCCATAATGGGAAGTGACCTTAAGCATCCACTCAACAGCTTCTTGCCTAGAAACAGAAAGCAAATAATCTTTCTCCACATTGTTGAAATTTACTTGATATTGTAGCTCTTCTTTAGAGAAGAGAGAGAGAAGCTCTCCATCTTCCCAGAATAAATCTTGTTCAAGCAAAGAAAGTGGAAAAAAACAACTGGTTTTCTTTCGAGTCTCATTTTGACAGAATTCCTTCGGTTGCTTATCTTCTTGTTCATCTTCCCATCTTTCTTCTTCTTCACAGTAGAGAGTATCTAGAGAGAAAGAAGAGGTTTGTTCATTATTATGTTCTTGATGGATTGCCATCTTCTTCTGCTGAGAAGAGAAGAAGAGGATTAGGTCCACTACTCATCATACAAAAGTAAAGCTCATTGTTCTTTCTCCTATTTCTCACTCTCTCTCCCTTTCTTTGTAGGAGGCAGAGAAGCAGAGAGTGTGGAGAGGCTGAAGTGAAAGCGGAGAAAGAAAAAGAAGAGGATTGATTTTTAACAGAGTGGGTTTCACGCTTGTCTCTTTTTGTTCTTTTATATTATAAATTTTAGTCTTATAAATGTAAAATTTTTATTATTAATTAAGTCTGTTGATAAATATTATTAATTAGGATTTGGAATTTGTTTAATTTGAAAATTTTTGGGGGAATGCTTTCGGTGAGAAATGAGAATGGTTGGCGGGCAGAAAATGTAACTGCACACACACCAAGCCAGGACCCCATGAAAGCAACCTCATATACAAACCAAAATAAAGTCACTGTTTTTCTCTACCCTCTTTGAAATTTGGAATTCACAGTCAGATTATTATTGGTAACTTTCATTCATTTTTTTTTAATTTAGTAATTTTATATGCTTTAGTTGTATTCAACATTCATCAGAGATATGCTTTGTCTTCTCCCTTTTGCTCTCTTTCTATTTCTGCCCTCTGCATTTTTTTTCTCCTTTCTTCCAATAATAAAATAAGGAGCAGACAACTGTGAAATGCCAAAATACAGAGGCCAAAGTCCTTCAGCCTATTTGTTGATTCAGCACTCAGGACTTGGCAGTTGTTGACAGCTAATTGTTAGTAAAAGATTTTGTTCGGGATAAATTATTTCCATGACATTTATAAACTACGTCAATCATTTATTGGTATACATTTATTTAATTATTTTACTTTTGATTAATTAAAATAAATGCAATTTAGTAGTTGAATTAAGAATTACCTAATAATTTTTCTTTTGTAAGCTTTTCATACAACTTTGCTAAATTTTTTATATATATTTCCAATGTAACGCAGAAGCTGTCTCGCATGGCTGTTCTACTTATTACTTAGATATTGATGAGAACAAAAACCAAAAAGTGATTAAAATTTTGAAGGCGATTAGTCCGAAAGAGAAGAGGCGTTGGCAGCCTTTGAATTATATTATTTTTAAACACCTACTACTACTCATCCGTTTCTCTGCTAAATTTATTATATGAGATTGTTGTCTTCACATACTCATTACTTAATGATTATAAATTTATAATTCAAAATTTTTGATATATATATATATATATTCAACTGTACTCATCTGTATTTGTGATTGTATTAGAAGCTAACTAATACTTGATAATTTATAGCTGGTGATTATTAGCGAGTTGCTAGTTGTTGTTTGGTAAAAATAATTGAAATATAACTTTTAGAATATAAAATTACCAAATTATATATATTGTTTTATAATATATATATATAATTGTTTATTTTAATAAATTAAAAAATACTATAATAATAATAATATTTCAAAAAATTAAATGATATAAATGAATTCAAAATTTGTTATTTTTTATATATAAGAGTAACTTAGTTTTTATATTTTAAAAAGCTTCAAAATGAAACTTTTGAAATAGGTGTGTTTATGACTTCAAATAACTACTAACTCTTATTTACTAAACATTTTCCTATTTGGACAAGAAAAAACTATTAGCCACTCTGAACAACTTTACCAAATACTCTCTAAGTGAACAAAACACTCTTTTCCAAATATTAAAAGTATACAAAGTTTGAAATTAGGTTACTATTTCATCTATGGAGGTGATTTATATATTAGATTTTTTTTTGTCTGATAATTTTACTTTTAAATTGAGTTTTTTTTTTGGAAACATACTTATAAATTGAGTTATTAACTTGTTATTGTATAAAAAAAAAACTAACTTTTAGTTTTACAATTTAGTATTCATAAAATAAGAAATTATTTTCACACATGGCAGTATATTATTCCACTAAATCTAATGATCAAAGTGAATAATTAATCTAATGATCAAGGTCCTAATGTTTTAGGAGCAAATAGACAGTGGAAAAGGTAATATAAAAATAATTCAAATGCATATATATAACAAGTAAAATTCATAAAGATTTAAATTCACAAAATCAGCCAATTGACTAAAAAGAAAGTTACAAAAAGAAACTTCCAAAAATTCTAAAATCAAAATGACAAAAACTTCTTTAAAGAAAATTGGTTGGTAGTCTACTTTGTTGGGTTGCATTTGGATTTTCATCACCTAATTAAAAACACAACCACTCTTAACTCATCTTGTGGCTAAACTCATTTTGGTAAATATAATTTTCAAAAACAATGTTACTGCATGCAATCCTCTAGTTTTTTTTAAACCACAGCTATACTCATTTAGTTATATATAGTATTTGGTTTTTCACCCTTTTCTAAAAATTTATTTATGGGAGTTCGAATCCGAGTACTTTCCCAACAAATTAACTCAGTCTATATTACCGAGCCACAATTCTTGAATTGCTATCATCTTGTTTTTATTGGTAAGATTATTCACTTTGATGTAGCTTTGTTTGAATACACGTCTAACATGAACTGCTAAGGTCTATGAGAAGATTTTTCTATAACATAAGAAAATGTGAATAGTAATTCATGACCTTTGTATAATAATAATAATAAATAATTAAATAGGAGATTCTTAATAATAAATAATTAAATAGGAGATTCTTACTTGTTATCAAGTAAGTTATTCAATTTCAAGTCTATTCATTTTAAAATTTGCATATTTCTCTTGTGGACTTAATATCATAATTAATGAAAAACCTAGCCTGGTAGTACCATTGTGATCATTATATATATATATATATATATATGGTCAGACCATCCATAAAGGCTATGTCTAATCATCCATTAGTAGTTACCTAATCAACTTTATTAGTCCTTAATCAAATAAGACATTTGGCAAAGGTGTAATCCTTTTCAAGCACAACCCTTCAACTTTTAGTAAATATTGTGAAAGATGTTTGATTGTGTTTCCAATTACTTCGAGGATTCAAAAACATCAAGCACTTGATAGTGTGTGTGTATGTGTATATATATATATAAGCAGATTGTCATCCACCATAACCAAAACCTTTCAAACTCACCGATCATATCTCACATTCTCTTTGACCCAATCTTTAGAAAGAAAAAAGAAAACTATATATAAATCTAATAAAAATTAATTAATTCTAACATATATTTACAACATATAAGAGCATCCCAATAGAAGTGTTTATAATTCGGTTTGGTATGTTTAAACTAATAATTTATAACTAAACTAATAAAATTGGTTTTTAAATTACTCAATTTTTAATCAAATCAATCATTATTAAAAATATTCAAACTAATGTTATTTAAATTCAGTTTGCTTTGTTCGGTTTAACAAATAAATTAATGAACAAAATAAAACAAAATAAAACATCGTAAATATTCAAAACATCAATTTAAAATATAATATGAAGTCAATAAATTACAATTGATAAATTGGTTTTTCAAAATTATTCCTTTTTTGTTAATTTGTTCGCAAAGTAAAAAAACTCATATAATTAGAACCAAAAAAAGAATTAATAAATACAAATAAAAAGACATCTAAGAAATAAATAGAATTAATTAATAATTATTTTATTGGTATGAAAAATAGATGATATAAATAAAAACTTTTAATAAACTACTATTAAAAATATGGTTTTTCCCTCACATTAATTATCAATAAAAAATATTTCTTATAAAAAGAAACTATTATTAAAAAGAAAATGAAACAAAAAAGGTATTAACGTTAAAAGTTAACTTGTTTCTCTATAAAGAATTAAAAAAATATGTTTAGTAACTAAGAAATTTAATATTAGAAAACTGGAAAATTGTTAATATTAATATATCATGTATATATGTATATATATATATATATTTTTTAAAAAATATTATATTATTGGTTTGGTTCGGTTTAATGAATTTATATTTTTTTAATCTAAAACCAAACTAAAAAACGGTTTATAAAAATTTCAAAACCATAACCATTCAAGTAACCATCCAAACTATTATTTTCGGTCTGGATTGAATTCCAACAATTCGTTTTGATTGGTTTGATTAATTTTTGTACAGCCTTACCCAATAATGCCTTTTATTTTAAAAAACATATTTTGTCAAATAAAAAGCAACTTATCTTTAAATATTGAAAGTAAAAAAAATTTTATAAATCCAATACTCTTCTATTTCTACTCTTCATTTTATTTTATTCCTTGTAAATTAATATTTATCAAAAAAATAAATTATTTTTATTATAAGGAAATAGAGAAAAATAACACTATAATAAAAAGATAAAACATGCATATGAAATTGGTGTACTTTAAATGACATGTAGAATAAATGATCAAATTTAGCTCTTTAAACTCAAAACATCTACAATGAATACTTTATTTAACCTATAATTTTTATTTTAAAGAGTCGTTCAACAAAAAATATCTCTAATAAACTCTCAATTTTTAAAATTTAGAAAACATACTGATTTGACTCTCTACATCTAAAGAGTCAAAATTTACTCTCTATTTCAATTGTAATTAATGTCTCTCAACTTTTTATACATGTGCTTTTTTTATTGGTGTGTTTCTTTAAAATTCTTTTCTCTTCCCTCATAATAATGAAATAAAGTAAAATAAAGAGTAAAATATATAAAGAGTTTATTGGATTTGTAAAATTTATTTTACTCTTTATATTTAAAAATGCTCTAAGATGCTATTTATTCTATTAAAAAATTCTCTTTAAAATAAAAAGTATTATTGTAGATATTCTCACTCTATTTTTTAAATTTTAAAAATAGAGAGTTATTTGAAACATTTGTATGAATTCACTCTTTTAAAAAAAAAAAAAAAAGCTCTCAAATCAAGACCTATTGGGAATGCTATAACTGGACCAGCTTGATCATCTTAGCACCTTTGACTCATCTACTAAACTACCCTCACATGGCAACCAGCAAAAGTGATTTCGAATTATCTGAGAAAAATAATGATGTTTGCTTTTTTGTTATCGTTAAATTAAAACTTGCAACTTCACAGTTATGAAATTAATTTTAATATCATTAAAATCAAAATTTAAATTATTGCTAAAGAAAAATTCAAAATTTTTAACTTCTTTGTTATCGTTAAATTAAAACTTGCAACTTTACAGTTTCGAAAATAATTTTAATATCATTAAAATCAAATTTTAATTATTATCAAAGAAAAGGCTCAATAACTAATAAGCTTTAGCTTATAATTAGTGGTACTAATATTGCGATTAGAGCTGTGAGGTGTGAGTTCAAATTTATAAAAAAAAAAAAAAAAAGGAAAAGACATAATATATAAAATTTTTTCAGGTATTTGAGCATATTAATCTCGTTTAATGATTTTGGAAGATCTCAATTAATTAATTCATGTGTACATCCTTTACTACCATAATACCTGTGTTTTCTTTTAACTGGTTGCTCTTTCTCTTTATTGCTCTACTTGGTTTTTGTTATGCACGAGGCTTGGACATGTCTTGTTCTGGTGCTCTACTTAGTTTTAGAAAGATTTTTCATCTCTATAATATTTGATTATGATGATTTTTCCCCTCATGTTATTCTAATAAAATAAAATTGCTTATAAAATAAATAAATAAATAAAACAGAATCTGGGAAGTAAAGAAAATAGAAATTATTATGCATGCATCTGTGAATCAAAGTATTTTAGTGCTTCTAGTTAGCATATCTCATCAATGCTAAGTGAGAAATGATTGCTTCTAAACTCAATAGAGAAAGCAAATCGCTAATTGATCATGAGATTTAAAGTTCAAAAGTTTTACCTTCTTTTATATAGCTCTTCCCATCATTATTAACTTCTAGTTAAATATTCTCTTATAATAAAAATTATGGCTTATATATATATATAAAAAAAACTTATATATTTCAAACATGAATAACTTACATAAAATATTTCTGCGAATTTAAAATTTACAACACTACATCTTAGAATGAATTTTATTTGTATAAATTTAGTTCATATATTCATTCATGAACCGAGTTAATAATATCCTATAATTATATTATTAATTAGATACATATGTGAACGAATATTATAGGTTACTACTCATCGACAATACACTATCATCATAACATATTAGAAGATCTCTATTCACAAAAATTGCATATCAAAGTATGCTTTTCATTTTTTCTCCACATACAATAGCAGACTTACAAATGATGTAGTAATGGCATAGGGGTTTAGTCCCTCTCTAAAGTCTTAGGTTTGAGACCCCTACAAAGTACAAACCCAAAAAAAAGGATGTAGCTGTCCACTTATGATACTAACTAATCTCACAGATCAACTAGGTTACTATTCTAATCTTTTCTTTTTTCTTTTTGGTAAATTGGGAGTTTTTAATGTTCCATCCTTGTACTACGAGATAGAAACTTAAGCATGAGTCTATTTTTCGAAACTCTCTATAGATACAAATACAACTCTAGTATCTTATTAAGAAAGGCTTAATTTAGTTAATGGAAGCATGGCCAGCTGTTTGCGATGTTGTTAGGTTGGCATTCCATGTCACAAAGGACTGTAAGAGTTCAAATTGCAACGATTATAACAATGGCCAATCAACCTTATATGTCTTGATATCTTGACAAAAAATCAAAATTTGAAAATCACTTAATGCAAGTTAAGATCGAGGGTGTCATTTTCCTAGTTCCCTGCTGCCCATGCATGTAACTCTGTTGGAATCGACTAACCCGGGGTTCTCTTATGATATGAACTCTTACTTTTGTGTTCTACTGCTTTTAGATTTTGATATGAACTCTGTTGGAATCGAATATTCCGATGCAATATATTGTGTTTAGACTTTGGCTTTGGATTAATTAAATCGACTAATTAACCCGGCCGGGGTTCTCTTATGATATGAACTCTCTATTTGTGTTCTACTGCTTTTAAATTTTGGTGTAATAGGAAAAGGATGAATTCCTAATGTCTTTCTGCCCTGCTTTGTTTTTTTGGCTCTTTTGCTTAACGCAAGGATCTGCCTTGTTCTGTCTGTCTGCTTAATTCTAAGAAAAAGTTTTTTCATCACCTTAATTTTTTGATTAATGTGGTTTTTCTCCCTTGATTAATAAAAATAAAAATTGCTTATGAAAAAAAAAAAGGAGAAAAGGCCAGATGAAGAAATTGTTTGTATGTTTCAATTGACTTTCAGTGTACACTTTTGCAGTATATATCGAGTAGAAGAGATAAACTTTGTGTAACAAATACAATAAAATGGGATAATACAAAGGGATAAAAATATATCCCGAACAGTCGGTAGATTCCCCAAGTTGCTTCTTCATTTAGAGCTGTGGGAGCTTCTTCTTAATATGGTGGCGGAGGATAAATTCCTGGAAAAGGAACTGAAGAGAGAAGAATTTCAACATCAGTGCTGAGATGAATGCCAGCATTGTTGTTGGAATACAGCATGCAATATAATATCAAATTACCTGGAGAATAATAGGCTGAAGCATTCGGAGGTGGTGGATATGGTGGCAGAGGATAAGCCGAAGGTGCTGCATACGGTGCAGGGGGATAAGCAGTCGGTGGAGGAGGGTATGCGTAGAGTAGATATGCTGGATTAGGTGGGTAGGAAGGATAAGGCAATGAAGTTGTATAAGCTGTAGCTGGTGGTGCATAAGGAGCTGCAGATACAGGGGGTTGTGCTGTATACGATGAGGCAGGAGGAACATGTGTGGCACACAGTGGGGCTGAAGAAGCGAAGCTTGCTGCAGGTTTCTGCAATATACAGACAGAACGATTATGCTTCGAAGAATAAGACTTTCATGATAAATGAATAAATGATCTTGAGATAGCTTACTTTGGCATTTGCATAGTGTAATATAAGCCTCACTTCTCCAGCATATCTATAGCAGATAAAAAAACAATTTGTCAGAGACACATTGTAAGATCATTTGCCATAAATCAGGAGGCACGTAGAACATGCCAACACAATTCTGCAATGTTATTTTTATAGAATTCACTAATTTGGAGCAACTTCTATTAAAACCGATGGAAAATTCAAATGAATTTTACATCACTTAGAGTGTGAAATAACAGCATAAATTCATAAAGAGGTGCTTTTCACTTTGTAACTCTCTCTTTCCTTACATTCTCCTTCTGCAATGGGATTGAAATTCTACTCTATAATGAAACAAATAACAAAATTTCTTGTGAACCAAGTTCTTAATAGCATTATCTGCATTGGATTTCAAGAGCACAGATGAATAAATCATATGCTGGTATCTGTGCACATGAGAAATCATATAGAAAGAACTATTTCCATGTCCAATACGAACTTTCAGTTTTACATTTTTGTCTAAGGGGACTGATTCCTAGCAAATGTGTTCATGAGTGCACAAGATGTCAGCTGTTGAAATGGAGCATTTACAAAATCCAATGACTCACACCTTGATCTACACGAGGTTGTGCAGAGAAAGATGTTTTGGTTCTTCTTGATTCTAAACTGATGAACAACTGCAGAAGAGGGGAGCCGATCAAACTTACAGCCTCAAGTTAAGGGTTCATCTCATTTGGTAAAACATTAGGGGCCTAATGCAATTACGTAGCAATTGCACTACGACTAGTTAGCATATCAATAACTTTCAAGTCAACAAAATCGAATATTAAGCCTGAAAGAAGGCAGTCTGAATCATTACGAGAGGTGAACTTTCATGTTATGTCCAGTATGGGAAGAAATAATGAATAGCTTGATCAAGTCATAGTTCAGAAGAGATGAGGTTGCTCTCTGTTCTCACAACTGAAGTCGAAGCTTTAGGAATAATTATGCCCTGGAGGTATCTTGCCATCCATGGTGCAGAACTAACGAAACTAAGAATAGATCCTAAGAAATGTCTAACTATGAGTCTCAGAAACCTAGAGAAGAGAAGCCACGCAAATGTTGAGCATAAACCTTAAATCCTTTCCTCACAAACTCAACTGTGCAGAAATTATTGGAGAGGAGAAGTAGAATGGAAACTTTAAGCAATTGAAAAAACTGATTAGCTGAAAGGCACAGTACAATTTTGCACAAACACAAACCTTTCCAATATATAAGATCTAACCAAAAATTCAGAATTCAAACATTACTCCTAACTGATAACATATTCAATGTATAGGACCCTTGCATTCCTCCTCCATTAAGAATACCAGGTCAAGAGAAATTAGAACAAATGTTGTTTTATATTATAACTTACTGCCTTACCCACTCAAATAAAAAATGTGAACTAAAATATGGAAATAAAATCATAAAGAACTTATCATTAAGCCACAACAAGTTTCGTGAAATTGCTCATTATGACTCAAAAGGAGGTAATTCGACATTGTAATTACCTGCCAGTATTAGTTTGAAGTGGCCAAGTGGTATCATCAAAGCCCTCGGATAGAACCTTATGCAATTGAACCCTACACATAGCTTGGCAATAATTTTTTTTTAATAAAAAATTCAGCTTAACTGAATCAAAGTATACACGAAAGCAATAAGAAAATCAAAATTAAACAAAAGGATGGAGAATAATTACTTTCCACTGCCAATGAAATCATCGCTTGTGAAGGTATTGCTGTTCCATACCACAACGTTTAGCTCTCTTAGCCCTTCAATTAGAGTAAATAAAAACTTCTCTTGGAATGCAGGATTTATGTCACCATCTATTTTTGTTATTTCGACAAAAAAAAAACAAAACAAAAAGGCCCCATCTTTATCATCTTTGACCAATAACCTTGAGAATAAACTTCCAAAACGAAAGAGGTCCTTCAGCATTCCAAAAAATTATTTTATTTTTATTATATTATAAAAAATTCTCTTTCTATTTTAAATTATTTTAAAAATTATTAATATTCCAACAATACTTTTTATTTCATTTTATATTTTAATTTTTTATCAACAAAATTATGTAAAAATTGAAAAGGTAAAGTTATAGACTAGAAAAAGAAAGAAAGAGAAAATAATAAAAAATTGTTAAGAGCTATTTATGAGCCAACTTTCATAAAAAAAAAAAATTTAAATTTTTGAAAGTGAAATAGTAAAAAAAAAAAAAGAAGGAAAAACAGTTAATTGGATTAAAACTCCTAAATATAAATAGAGATTGAAATAGAGAAATTATGGGATGCTCTAATGCTCATATCTGAAAACTTTAAAGGAAAACTCATAGATACCTGTATGGGTTCTTGTACGGGACTTACTGCTACCATATTCAACAATAACGTAAGGATCTTGTCTAGAAATCCATTCCGTGTCTTTCAATTTGTTACATCCAACAACTGCAATCAAAAACAAAATTACCCTATTAAAAAAATCCCACCAAAATGATTGAAGGGTTTGTCTAATCTCATTCAAAGATGAAAACTTTATGTTTTTCTCAAAAAGAACATATATACCAGTAACTTCAAGAAGCTGGCCTTGAATACCGGAAATACACATGGGAGAAGAAGGGTATAGAGAAGATGATGAAAGCTGATGAGAGAATTGATACATTGACTTCACAAAACACAAAAAGATTTATCCCTTTATAGAAGATAAAGTCTTCGTCAACTTGATTCTGAAATTACGAGGTAATTAATTGTTTTAAGTTTCTCATGCGTATGATTATTTATTTTCTGGGTTTTTGCGTCTTTATTATTTGATTATTTCTCTGTTCAGAATGTTCGTTTTAGTTTTGCTTTCTCAGGACCACCGTGAAATTTTAGGCGGTCAAGTCGTTAACGTATCGAAAGTTAGCAAATTCACGTGTTTATACTTTGCTATTTTTTCATTAACATACCTTGCACGAAGTGAGAAATTCTACACACACTTTCCATTTTCCATTGGCAGGTGATGAGAAAAAAATAAGAGGAGAAAAAAAATTATTTTTAAAAATTTATTTCCCTTCAACTACCAATCAAGATGAAGGCATAATTGCATAAATGGTACTAAATATTGTCATTTTATTTTAATTTAATACCAAATTTTTTAATTGTTATAAATTGATATCAAATATTTCATAAATATTACAAGTCAGTACCAATTTTCAATTTTCAGTATTAAAAAGATGACATGACATGTCACGTCACTCTATTTTCAACATTAGATTTATTTTTTCATAAGAACACACTCAAAACGACAATGTTTATAAAGATTAAAGAAAAATAAAAGACATTATTAGTGTCGAAAATTAAAGATTGGTACTAAATTACAATATTTATTAAATATTTGTCACTAATTTGTAATAATTAAAAAGTTTAGTATCAAATTATAATAAAATAACAAGATTTGATACCATTTGTGCAATTAACCCAAGAAGAGTGTTGAAAAAAGAGTATCATTAGCATTTCTCACGTAATTATTAGATATTAAATTCATCGGATTAATTGCATCTATTATCACTGAACTTTGTATTACTTTCATCTAAATTACAATTTTTTGTTTTGTAACAATAAAATTACTGAATTTTATAAATTACTATCAAAAAATCATCGTCGACCAATTTTGACAAGCTGTAATTCGAAAAACTCATTTTTTGTAGGTTTATTAAGTTATAATAAGATCATAGCTCCACTATAGTTACTTTTTACTATATTTCTTGACGAATTGGAACTCCACTATAGTTACTTTTTACTATATTTCTTGACGAATTGTAGAATATTATCTTTAAAGTGGTATCACAACACCACCATTAATTACTTTCCATAACAATTTTTTTGCAATTCGTCAAGAAATATAATCAAATGTAACTATAGTGAAATTGTGATATTATTATAATCCAATAAATCTACAAAAAATAAGTTTTTTGGCTGACAAATTGTTAAAATTGGTCAGCGATAACTTTTTTGCAATAATTTATAAAATTCAGTAATTTCTGTATTACAAAACAAAAAAATTGTGATTTAGATAAAATAATACAAAATGCAGTGACTATAAATATAATTAACTCTATATTCATTATTAATGACCATTTAATTTTTATATAATTTTTTTAATTTTTTATTAATTTATTTTGTCTTTCGTATGTTTATATGAAGTTATATAACGAGATTATACAATATTAAAATAATAATATACATCTTTTTAATGAAAAACAATGAAATAAATTCTCGTGCCACATTTAACACAGATTTTTCATCCATTCATGCGATGAACAGACGTTTACATTTTTCTGTATAATAGAAAGGCAATCTGGAGTTACTGTAGCCAGTACAGTAACTTCCCAGTTTTGTTCCTTTTTTTTATTTTTTTTTCAACAGCTGAAGAGCAAAACCGCGTCGTTTTGCATGTGAAGCAAAATGTTCTGTTTCAGCTTAATGTTTTTTAAAACTACTATCTACAAAACGACGTCGATACTGGGCTGTGAATCTAAGCACATTGTATAAACTTATTTTGAGCTTCATGCTTTTAGTGACTTTTTTTCTCTCATTATCATAAGCCCATTATCTAAGTTTTTAGTCACATTTTTTTGTCTCATGCAATCTATACTTTTAGTAATATTTTGACATTTATCATCATGCAAAAAAAATATTTATTTTTTTCAACTTTAATTAAAATTTGTTTTTCATGTCAAAAATATCTAAAATTTAAATTAATTTTCATATCTGATTCGTATAAAATTTTTTTTGAACTTTAATTAAATTTTGTTCTTCAATTTTTTTTTCTTCGTATCAATCAAATTTTGTTTTTTAAATTTTTTTCCCATATCAAAAATATCTAAAATTTAAATTAATTTTCATATACAATTCGTATAAAATTTTTTATTAAAGCTAAAATTATAATATTTCTATCTAATTGAAATTAAATTTTCAAAATATGTTAAAAAAATTATTCAGATTTAAAAATTAAAAATTAATTTTAAATAAATTAGACATGGATACATTTCATATCGAGTGGATCTAAGAAATTCATTATTACCCATTGCTTGCGCATTGCCTAAATTCATTTCCAAATCTATACTTTAGTGATATTTTTGCCTTTATGATCATGCAATCTACATTTTTAATAACATTTTTACCCTTATTATCATGCAAAAAAAAATTCAACTTTGATTAAATTTTATTTTTCAACTTTTTCTTTCTCATATCAATTAAATTTTATTAATCAAAATTTTCTTTCTCATATCACAAATATCTAAAATTTAAACTAATTTTCATGTCTAATTCGTATAAAATTTTTTTATTAATTTTTTTTAAACTTTGATTAAATTTTGTTACTAAAATTTTTCTTCCTCATGTCAATCAAATTTTTTTTTCAAATTTTTCTTCCTCATATAAAAAATATCTAAAATTTAAACTAATTTTCATGTATAATTCGTACAAAATTTTTTATTAAAGCTAAAATTATAATCTTCCTACCTAATTGAAATTATATTTTCAAATTATGTTAAAAAAAATCAATCAGAGTTGGAAATTAATTTTAAACAAATCATACATTGATACTTTTTCATGTTGAAAATTAAGATAAATCAGATTTATTAATTACCTTATTAAAATTTTGTCGTTTTCAATCTGATGTATGAAATAATTTTTCTTTTTTCAATTCTAGCATAAAATTAACTAATTTTCTTCCATAACTAATTTTATTCATTACATATCTATTGATTTCTCCCATTAAATATCATATCTATTAACTAATTTAATTAATTTTATTTTTAGTTTAGATTCCATTTGCATCATTAAGAGAAAACGAAATGTGTCTCATATAAATGTCCGACGCAACACAAAAGTAACATACTAGTTGTAAAATATTTATACTTTAATACTTAACAAAACAAGTGTAGGTAGGTGAATAAACTATAAATATTTTATATAAGTTGGATAAGAGTTAGGACAAAAAAGTTGGGATAAATGTCATTTCTGTTTGGTAAATATATTTTTCAGAAACGATGTTACTGCTTGCAATCCTCTTGTTTTTCTTAAAGTACAAATATATTCATCTATTTTACTATTTAAGATTAATTATGTTAAGAATTTAGTTATATAGTATTTGGTTTTTCTAATAATTTGTTTATTAGAATTCGAATCCAAGTACTTTCACAACAAATTAACTCAGTCTATAACAATCCCTGAATTGCAATCATCTTATTTTTATTGGTAAAATTATTCACTTTGATGTGGCTTTGTTTGAATACATGTCTAACATGAACTGCTAAGGTCTATGAGAAAATTTTTCTATAACATAAGAAGATGTGAATATTCATGATCTTTGTATAATAATAATAATTAAATAGGAGATTCTTACTTGTTATCAAGTAAGCTATTCAATTTCAAGTCTATTCATTTTAAAATTTGCATATTTCCCTTGTGGACTTAAATATCATAATTAATGAAAAACCTAGCCTGGTAGAGCCATTGTGATCATCCTCCATATATATATATATAATGGTCAGACCATCCGTAAAGGTTATGTCTAATCATCCTTTAGATGTTACCTAATCAACTTTATTAGTCCTTAATCAAATAGGACATTTGGCAAAGGTGTAATCCTTTTCAAGGCAACCCTTCAACTTTTAGTAAATATTGTTCAAAAGAGCAATGGTACGAACATTCTCTATTTTTCAATATTTTCCAACATTCACTTCTTGGATACAATTAGATGAGGAGGGAGAATAAAAAGGGAAAAAAAAAATTATTTTTAAAAATTTCTCTTTTCAACAACAATGATAAAATGAGTGTTGAAAAATAGAGAGTATTTTTAACCTTCCTTTTTTTCAAAAACATCAAGCACTTGATATGAGTACATATATAAATAGATTGTCATCCACTAATCTATAAACCAAAACCTTTCAAACTCACCAATTAGGGGTGAACATTTGATCGGTTTAGTTTTGAAGCGAACTGAACTAATAATAATTCATATAAACCGAATTGAATAATTTTTTTGAATCGAACCTAACAGAACCGAAATATTTCGGTTTAATTCGATTTAATTGGTTTAATTAATTAATTAATTAAATTTATATAAAATTATAATTATTGTTATATTTTATCACTTATAATATATTATAACCAAACACCGTAAATTTATTAATTATGATAAAATTAAACCAATCATTATAATATATTAATAATAATAATATATAAGTTATAACTAAATAATATAACTACAAATTACTATAAATTAAGATAAAATAGAATATATTATGATAAATTAATATAATCATTACTTCATCAACTACCATAATTATTATGAGTTAAATTTAATTACCATAACTTTATGAATTATCATAAATTAAAATCAATTATCACAACTTTATAAATTACTATAAATTAAAATTAATTATTATAATTTTACTAATTACTCCAAATTAAAATTAATTAACATAAATTAAAATAAATTTTCCTAATTCATGACTTTATCCTACCACAAATCAAAATAAGAATATTATAAGTTATAATTTTTTATCTAAAAATTATAATAAATCATTAAAAATATATAATATATATAAATAAAATATCGGTCGGTTTAGTTTAATCGGTTTTTGAACATTTAAAATCAAACCGAATAAACTGAATTTTAAATAGATAACCGAATAAAATAAATCGAAAACTGAATAAAATCAATGAACTGAATTCAATCCGGTTCAATTTTCGATTTCAGTTTCGGTTCGATTTTGCAAATTCCTATCACCAATCATACCTAACATTCTCTTTGACCCATTCTTTAAGAAAAAAAGGAAAAAAAAAAAAAAAAGGAATAAACTCTTAACATATATATCCCAACATATGAACGGACACCAGCTTGATCATCTTAGCACCTGTGACTCGTCTACTAAACCAGCCTCACATGGCAACCAGCAAAGTGATTTCGAATTATCTGAAAAAAATAATGATGTTTGCTTTTTTGTTATCGTTAAATTAAAACTTGCAACTTCACAGTTTTGAAATTAATTTTAATATCATTAAAATCAAATTTTAAATTATTGCTAAAGAAAAATTCAATAATTTTTAACTTATATAAGTCATACTGACCAAAGCTATGAAGTTTCAAATTTAAATTCCTAATTGGACTCGTAAAAAAAAGATTAAAATATAAAAAATTTTCGTCTATGTTTGAACTGAGAGATTTTAGATAAGAAATTTTAAATAATCCATGAATTTATATCAAATCTATTATTTGATTACTTAAAAAATATCAAAATTTATGAATTTTAGAAAAGTTCACATCTACCAAAATCATTCATTTTTTAAAGATTTGATTTTTCACTTTCTATGTAAGAAATTTCAAAATCTATTGATTTTGATCAATGAGGAATTGTTACAAAATTTTTTTATTCTAAAATTATTCATAATAAATTAATAATATTCCAGAACTATCCTTAATCATAAAAAAGCAAAAATTATTTTTTTTTAATTTCAACTAATTGTTTTATTATTATTATTATTATTAAAAATATTTTTAATGCACAATAACTTTTTTTTTTATTTTTCAACTCTTAAATTAACCAATTTTATTTTTCAAATTTTTAAGTATACAGTGGAATTGATTGTATATAATTAATTAATAATAAATTATTAATGTTTAATAAAGAGTAAAATTGAAAATTAATTGTTAAAATATAGGGATTGTGGTCATTGAACCAAATATAAGTGTAAAAATAATCATATCATCAATCCATGAATTTTATAGTCAAACTATACGATAAAATTCTTAGAATGCATGAATTTTATGAAACGCTTGGATTTTAAAATCCTTCGATACAAACGTAACCTTAAGGTATTTGTGCTGGGTTAATGATTTTTGAAGATCTCAATTAATTAATTCATGTGTAGATCCTTTATCAACGAGCATAACAGAATCTCTCCGAATAAAAAAAAGAAAAAGAAAAAGAAAATTATAATGCATGCATCTGTGAACCAAAGCAATTTAGTGCTTATAGTTAGCATATCTCATCAATGCTAAGTGAGAAATTAATGATTTGCTTGTAAACTGATCGATAGATTAACCAAATCACTAATTGATGAGATTAAAGTTCAAAACTTTTACCTTCTTTTACAGCTCTTCCCATCATTAGCTTCTTCTAAATATGCCAAGTTTTCAAGCTATAATATCAAGTAAACCTCTCCAAACTTTATATTTTTCAATTTATTTCTATGAATTTGAACTTCACATCACTGTCAACCTTTTTAATGCATGAAATTAATTTAATTAAGCAGTTTTTTTGTTTAATTTTAATTAAGCATCAATAGATGATGAAAAAGGGACAAACTTGCAAGTAGGGCTGTTCATGAATGTTATTTATCCAACCCAATTTGATCCTATCCAAAAAATTAGTATTCAAATGAAATTGATTGAAGTTGGGTTGCATAATTGTGCACTAATATTTTGTGTGGGTTGGTTTGGTTAGAATTATCCCATTATTTACTAAACCAACCAAAACAATTAAAAAAATCATGTCATCACTACTATTTGCTTTGTATAAATTTTTAGACCATTTTATTTTATTTTATTTTTTTTGCTTTTAGAATAAAATTCAACTATGATCTTTTTCTACTACTACTACTACTATTATTATGGAGGTAAATTCTAAATTTCAATACTAAGTGAATTTGTTTCCCACCATAATATATTAAACACTTTAAAATACTTCTACTAAAATTATTGTCATTAAATAGGAATTTATCAAAATAACTTAAAGAGGAAAAATGCATTATATCTTACTTGCAGTAATTGAAGTGATTTATTTTCAAAAATTATTTATGGGAATAAAAATTTAAAAATATGATGAAAAGTTTTTGAAAAAATAATTTAAGAGAAAAATTGAATAAAATTCAAATCATATGAATGAGTTGTAATATTTTATTTAAATGCACCAATGATTTTAATTTGAATATATAAAATATTTTATTTGAATTAAATTTCTAATTATAAAAATTTAATTAAAATATGATAATTATGGAAATTTTTTAGATAGTATTACTTGAGTTTATGATATTAATGATTCTATAATTATAATATTATCGTTTTTTCTTTTTGACACAAGTAAAAGTAAAAGGAAAAGTGTTGGAGAAATCATAATATTTTCTTTAAAAAAAAAATAAAAAAAGGCCGTGCAAATTGGGTTAATATTGGTGTTGGAGTCTTTGAATATAAAAATTGAGATAGGGTTAAGGAAAGGCTCTGCAAAAACAATGTTGGAGTCTTTGAATCCGATGGCCTGGGTTTGAATTTGAGAGATCTAACAAAATCTAATGGAAACCCCACTTAAAAGTCGGAACTGAGACAGAAATGCCTCCGTCTCGAATTGGGCAGTAAGCAAACTCAACTCCTAAAATGACATGCTTAACATGCACTGATAGACTACGAATGTGAAATCCAGAACCCCACAAAAGCATTCAATTCCATTTTCTAGGCATTTGGCTACAAGCAAAACAGGAACAGGAAGTCCCTCCATCCTCTCTCCCTTTTGCTCTCATACGAGAAATTAATACTAAAGTACATGATGGTCTTTTTCAGTCGCTCAACGCAAACGAAGGATCTTGATTAAAAAAAAATTACGTAACGAGAATTACAACGCAAATTGAAAACGCAGCTAATAACTAGAAAGAATTTCAGGTACTTAATACATCTTAGAAAACAAGATATGTTAACATTTCAAAGACCATTGCCACGGAATGGACGAACATCTCCTTCCAAGAAACTAAAAGGGCATCCATACACACAAGGTTTACCACATTTGCATGTTCTAATGTATACAACTTCCCCTGGTATAGATAGCAACTATACTGATTTTGGGTCTGAATCCATGATCTCCAATTCCCAGTTGAGAAACACATTATGTTTGCATCCAAGCTTGCCCGTTACAGAAGCATAACACCATGACTTAATTCTGACGCTATATACATGTCAGTAGATTCCACAAGTTGCTTCTTCATTTAGAGCTGTGGAAGCTACTTCCTAATATGGTGGCGGAGGATATATTCCTGGAAAAGGAGCTGAAGAGAGAAGACTTTCAACATTAGTGCTGAGATGAATACTAGCATTACAGGTATACAAGCATGCAACATAATATCAAATTACCTGGAGGATAATAGCGCGAAGCATTTGGAGGTGGTGGATATGGGGGCAGAGGATAAGCCGAAGGTGCTGTGTATGGTGCAGGGGGATAAGCAGTTGGTGGAGGAAGGTATGCAGAGGCTGGATATGCTGGATTAGGTGGGTAGGAAGGATAAGGCAATGAAGTCGTATAAACTGTAGCTGGTGGTGCATAAGGAGCTGCAGATACAGGGTGTTGTGCTGTATACGATGAGGCAGGAGGAACATGTGTGGCATACAGTGGGGCTGAAGGAGCGAAGCTTGCTGCAGGTTTCTGCAATATACAGACAGAATGATTATGCTTCAAAGAATAAAACTTTCATGATAAATAAATAAATGATCTTGAGATAGCTTACTTTGGCATTTGCATAGTGTAATATAAGCCTCACTTCTCCAGCATATCTATAGCAGATAAAAAGACAATTTGTTAAGAGACATATTGCAAGATCATTTGCCATAAATCAGAAGGCACAAAATTTGCCAATGCAAATTATGCAATGTTATTTTTATATAATTCACTAATTTGGAGCAACTTCTATTAAAATCGATGGAAAATTCAAATGATTTTTACATCACTTAGAATGTGAAATAACACCATAAATTCATAAAGTGGTGCTTTTCTCTTTATAACTCTCACTTCCTTTACATTCTCCCTCTGCAATATGATTGAAATTCTACTCTATAATGATCCAAATAACAAAATTTCTTATGGACCAAGTTCTTAATAGCATTATCTGCATTGGATTTCAAGTGCTCAGATGAATAAATCATGAGCTGGTATCTGTGCACATGAGAAATCATATAGAAAGAATTATTTCCATATCCAATACAAACTTTCAGTTTTACATTTTTGACTAAGGGGACTGATTCCTAGCAAATGTGCTCATGTGTGCACAAGATGTCAGCTGTTGAAATGGAGCATTTACAAAATCCAATGACTCACACCTTGATCTACACATGAGGTTGTGCAGAAAAAGCTGTTTTGGTTCTTTTTTATTCTTAACTGGTGAACAATTGTAGAAGAGGGGAGCTGATCAAACTTACAGCCTCAAGTTAAGGGTTCATCTCATTTGGTGAAACATTAAGGGCCTAATGCAATTACGTAGCAATTGCAATACAACTAGTTAGCATATCAATAACTTTCAAGTCGACAACAAAATCGAATATTAAGCCTGAAAGAAGGCAGTCTGAATCGTTACAAGAGGTGAACTTTCATTATATGTCCAGTATGGGAAGAAATAATGAATAGCTTGATCAAGTCATAGTTCAGATGAGATGAGGTTGCTCTCTGACCTCACAACCGAAGTTCAAGCTTTAGGAATAATTATGCCCTGGAGGTATCTTGCCATCCATGGTGCAGAACTAACGAAACTAAGAATAGATCCTAAGAAATGTCTAACTATGAGTCAAAAACCTAGAGAAGAGAAGCCGCACAAACGTTGGGCATAATCCTTAAATCCTTTCCTCAAATTCAAATGTGCAGAAATTATTAGAGAGGGGAAGTAGAAGGGAAACTTTAAGCAATCGAAAAAATTGATTAGCTGAAAGGCACAGTACAATTTTGCACAAACACAAACCTTTCCAATATATAAGATCTAACCATAAATTCAGAATTCTAAGATTACTCCTAACTGATAACATATTCAATGTATAGGACCCTTGTATTCCTCCTCCATTAAGAATACCAGGTCAAAAGAAATTAGAACAAATGTTGTTTTATATTATAACTTACTGCCTTACCCACTCAAATAAAAAATGTGAACTAAAATATGGAAAAAAAATCATAAAGAACTTAACAATAAGCCACAAGTTTCGTGATATTGCTCATTATGACTTAAAAGGAGGTAATTTGCCATTGTAATTACCTGCCAGTTTTAGTTTGAAGTGGCCAAGTGGTATCATCAAAGCCCTCGGATAGAACCTTATGCAATTGAACCCTACACATAGCATGGCAATAAATTTTTTTTAAAAAAAAAAATGAAAGTGAGCTTAACTGAAACAAAGAGTCAAATGGGTACACACGAAAACAATAAGAAAATCAAAATTAATCAAAAGGATGGAGAATAATTACTTTCCACTGCCAATAAAATCATCGTATGTTAAGGCATTGCTGTTCCATACCACAACGTTTAGCTCTCTTAGCCCTTCAATTAAAGTAAATACAAACTTCTCTTGGAATACAGGACTTTTGCCACCATCTAATTTTGTTATTCAGAAAAAAAAAACAAAAAAACAAAAAACAAAAGGTCGCATCTTTATCAACTTTGACCAAACCTTGAGAATAAACTTTCAAAAAAGAAAAAAAAGGGGCATAAAACTCAGATCTGAAAGCTTTAAAAGGGAACTCATAGATACCTGTATGGGTTCTTGTACGGGAATTATTGCTACCATATTCAACAATAACATAAGGATCTTGTCTAGAAATCCATTCTGTATCTTTCAATTTGGTACACCCAACAACTGCAATCAAAAACAAAATTACCATATTAAAAAATCACAGCAAAAAGATTAAAGGGTTTGTCTAATTTCATTCAAAGATGAAAACTTATTTTTCTCAAAAAGGACATACATACCGGTAACTTCAAGAAGCTGGCCTTGAATACCGGAAACAGACATGGGAGAAGAAGGGTATGGAGAAGATGATGAAAGCTGATGAGAGAATTGATACATTGACATCACAAAACACAAAGATTTATCCCTTTATAGTAGATAAAGGTCTTCGTCAACTTGATAATGAAATTACGAAATAATTAATTGTTTTAAGTTTGTCGTACGTATAATTATATATATTTTCTGGGTTTTTGCGTCTTTAAAAAACCTAACTTTGCTCTTTATTTCTGTGTTCGGATGGTTCGTTTCATTTTTGCTTTCTTAACCGCCGTGAATTTTCAGCGGTCAAGTCGTTGACGTGTCAAAGTGAGCAAATTCACGCGTTTAAGCTTTATTACGCGCGCGCATATTTGAATTCCCTTTTCCTTTTTTTTTTTTTGTAGGAACCCACATTAGTTTCTTGCTTAGACAAATTTAGTCTCGTGATATATATAGAAAACAATAATAAATTTATATAAATAATATAATATAATTTAAATTAAACTATAATGAATCAAATTTAAACTTTGATTGTTAAGGCAAGTAGTAAGCATCGAGAAGAAAAGGCATCTGATAACAGTAATGTTGACAAAGGAAAAGCCTTTCAATGCATTAATAGATATGATAACTACCTATGCTACAATGCAGAGAGAATCATTATTGCAAGTAACATTGTATAGCAAGTGTTTAATCTTGCTTACCTTGTCAAACCCATCAATGTCAGAGGTGTTCAAAACCTTTCTATTTTCCATCATTGTTGTCTTCTACCAACTGAGATTACAAAAAGGTAATCAGCGGTGCACCTCAATATCAACTTTATATATATCTGCTCAGATGGAATCAGAGTAGAATACTAACAAGTAAAAATCTACTTGGCCATCATGAAAATGGACTTTAAAGTCCCCAGCAACCTCTGTTATACCGGGCTCCCCTGGCAAAGCAAAGATCATAACCCCTTTCTTTGGTGCACTAAACCAATAGTCTTCTGGCTGCAAAACCAACGCACACCTAAAAGAACTCATTAAGCATAAAGCATAAAATAAATACCAAAGAGAAAACCAGAAGTCAATGAAGCTTTAATGGAGATTTGGCATGACACATCTACCATATACTTAGAAAACCTACCGTCAAATCCTTGGTTCTGGGATGTTTTTTCGAGGAGAAGAGAATACCTGCAGACAAGGAAGGCATTAAGAGATACCCCAGTCTGTTATTGATAAGATGCCAGAGTCGTATACTTACTCAATAAGAAATTATAATTTTTTTAAGGCTTTACTCTGTATGTTTGTTATACATTTTATTCTTCTTATTGTTCCCCCGTTATCTCCCTTGTACATGTGCATAAACAAGCCAGTGACCGAAGCTGCATCAGTTCTGGTGTCTTTGTCGTTACAGTAATATTCATTATTCTGGGAGTTGACTTCACCAAACACAATCCAATGATCTAAAGTACCAAATTTTTTACCCTACAAAAAACAAAAAATCAAATATATCATTAGAATAAAAATAATACATTTAACCAAAAATAAATTACTGATTTTTTTTTTTTCAATAATTTCTTAATATTTTTTAAAATTTTTAACTTCTACGGAAAATTAATTACTGACCTATTTTTTCATTGTTTCATTTTAAAAATAAATAATAAAAAAACATTAATCTAAATTCATAAACAAAAAAAAAAATAACAAATTTTAGTTTTGCAGATTATCTTGCAAGAAAATTGAAATATCAGTGGAGGAAATAAAGAAAGAAACGGAGGAAATAAGGAAGGAAGCAAGGAAGCAGAAATGGAAGAAAGATGAGGAACTAGAGAAATCAAAAATGTGATAGGGAAAGAAAGATATGAAGATCATATATTTATTTTGCTTGTATAATCACAGGTCTGAAGGAAAAAAGCGTGCAGAAAAAAAACTGAAAGATTCCTAGAGGGATTCCTGAATACGGTGGTGCGTCAATTGGACTGGCGCACCATTGGCAGTGGTGCAACACCTGGCGCACACAACAACCATGCACCATGTGGCGCACAATTGCTCACTGTGGCATTGCGCTCTGCACATGAATGTCAGATGGCTCATGCATCACTCCAAATTGCACACTACAAGCTTGCTCACCATTTGGACTGGCACACTCTACCACAAACTTATAAATATTTTTAATTTTACCACAAATCTGCAAATAAAATTTTTAAATATCTCGTTTTAAGAAATATCCCCCGTTAGGGTCTATGATTGCTGTTATATACAGCTTGTCCCACCACTTGATCTCCTCCCTACTCTTAAAAATTTATGGAATTCAAGCTCTCCAATTGCCCTAATCTGAAGGGATTTGTGGGATGCAAAACATCATCGTCATCATCAAAGGCAGAGCTACCCTGCTTTTCTTGTCTTTCTAATTTGCGCATCGAAGGTTGCCCTAACCTTACTTGGATGCCTCTTTTTCTATCTCTTGAAACACTGACATTGGTGAAAGATGGCATGAAGTCACTTAAGAATATACAGAAGATGACGACTTCAATATCAAAATCAACCTCTTCACATTTCTCTTCTCTTTCTCAATTAAAACAACTTCATATTAGGCACATGAAAGATTTTGCGGAGGAGGAAATGGAGTTGCTACAAAACCTCACTTCTCTCGAAAAACTTGAGTTTTGGTACTGCCAATGCAAAACTATGTGCAGTGATAATGGCATGGAATGGCAAGGCATTAAAAACCTTCATTCTCTTGCAATAAGATTTATGTATAACTTGGAGACTCTCCCAAAGGGGCTTCAATATGTTACAAATCTGCAACATCTGGAGGTATTCTACTGCCCCATATTGAAGTGTATACCAGAGTGGATGGCCAACCTTACTTCACTACAATATCTTAGAA